>JARBWK010003038.1:0-13427 GCA_030556195.1 Anolis apletophallus | reverse complement strand
GATTGGTTCAATTCCCCATTGGTGGAGTTCAGAATGTTCTCGATTGTAGGTGAACTATAACTCCCAGCAACCAACTCCCACATGACAATATCAATCCCCCTGCCCCCACCTCACCAGTATTCAAATTTGGGTATGGTCGGGGTATTTGTACCAAATTTGGTCCTGTGAATGAAAATGCCACATCCTGCATATCAGATATTTACATGACCGATTCATAACAATAGCAAAAATTACAGTTATGAAGTAGGAACAAAAAATATGGTTGGGGGTCACCACAACAGGAACTGTATTAAGGGGTCGCGTATTAGGGAAGGTTGAGAAACACTGCTTTAAAGAAACTATCTTCAGGGAATACATTCCCAGAAACACGGAGAGCCCTATTCCACGGGTCGGGAACCTTTTTGACTCGGAGAGCCATGAAAGCAAAATATTTGGAAATTTATTTCAGTAGAGCCATAGAATAGATAGAATATATTTTAAGACTGAATTCAACTAAATGTGAGTCTATACATACATATGATGAGAAAGGATTCCCAAAAGGCAGAATGTGGGGACACTTCAGACCTGGCTCTGCAAAAGGCACGTCAGGACTCTGGGAAGGAAGAGAAGGGGGGAGAGAGAAAAGAAGACAGAGGGGAATAAAGGGAGGGAAGGCGAGGGAAGAAAGAAATGAAGACGGGTAAAAAGAATAGAAGAGGAAAGAAGAGGGACGGAGAATGGAGGAAAGAAGGAAGGGGAGAGAGGGAGGGAAAAGGAAGGAGAAGGAAAGGGTAAACGGGAGAAAGGAAGGAAGAGGAAGGAAGGGAAAGGAAGGAGAATGGAGGAATGAGGGAAAAGGAAGGGGAGAGAGGGAGGAAAAAGAAGGAAAGAAGGAAAGGGTAATTGGGGAAAGAAAAGGAAGATCGAGAATGGAGGAAAGGAAGGAGAGAGAGGGAGGGAAAAGAAGGAGAGAAGGAAAGGGTGAAGGGGAGAAAGAAGGAAGGAAGAGGGAGAATGGAGGAAAGAAGGAAGGGGGAGAGGGAGGGAAAAGGAAGGAGAGAAGGAAGGAAGGAAGGGGTAGGGAGGGAGAATGGAGGAAAGAAGGAAGGGGGAGAGGGAGGGAAAAAGAAGGAGAGAAGGAAAGGGTGAAGGGGGAGAAAGGAAGGAAGAAGGAGAATGGAGGAAAGAAGGAAGGGGAGAGAGGGAGGGAAAAGGAAGGAGAGAAGGTAAGGGTGAAGGGGAGGAAGGAAGGAAGGAAGAGGGAGAATGAAGGAAAGAAGGAAGGGGAGAGAGGGAGGGAAAAGAAGGAGAGAAGGAAAGGGTGAAGGGGGAGAAAGGAAGGAAGAAGGAGAATGGAGGAAAGAAGGAAGGGGAGAGAGGGAGGGAAAAGGAAGGAGAGAAGGAAACGGTAATGGGGAGAAAGAAAGGAAGGAAGATCGAGAATGGAGGAAAGGAAGGAGAGAGAGGGAGGGAAAAGAAGGAGAGAAGGAAAGGGTGAAGGGGGAGAAAGGAAGGAAGAAGGAGAATGGAGGAAGAAGGAAGGGGAGAGAGAGGGAGAAAAGGAAGGAGAGAAGGTAAGGGTGTAGGGGAGGAAGGAAGGAAGGAAGAGGGAGAATGAAGGAAAGAAGGAAGGGGAGAGAGGGAGGGAAAAGAAGGAAGAGGGAAAGGAGGAAAGGGAGAAAGGAAGGAAGAAGGAGAATGGAGGAAAGAAGGAAGGGGAGAGAGGGAGGGAAAAGGAAGGAGAGAAGGAGAGAAAGGAAAGAAGGAAGAGGAGAGAGGTAGGGTAAAGAAAAGAGAGAAGGAAAGGGTGAAGGGGGTAAAGAAGGAAGAAGGAGAATGGAGGGAAAGAAGGAAGGGGAGAGAGGGAGGGAAAAGGAAGGAGAGAAGGAAATGGGAAGGAGAGAAGGAAGAATGGAGGAAAGGAAGGAGAGAGAGGGAGGGAAAAGAAGGAGAGAAGGAAAGGGTGAAGGGGGAGAAAGGAAGGAAGAAGGAGAATGGAGGAAAGAAGGAAGGGGAGAGAGGGAGGGAAAAGGAAGGAGAGAAGGTAAGGGTGAGGGGGGAAGGAAGGAAGGAAGGAAGGAGGAGAATGAAGGAAAGAAGGAAGGGGAGAGAGGGAGGGAAAAGAAGGAGAGAAGGAAAGGGTAATGGGGAGAAAGAAAGGAAGGAAGAACAAGAATGGAGGAAAGGAAGGAGAGAGAGGGAGGGAAAAGAAGAAGAGAAGGAAAGGGTGAAGGGGAGAAAGGAAGGAAGAGGAAGAATGGAGGAAAGAAGGAAGGGGAGAGAGGGAGGAAAAGGAAGGAGAGAAGGTAAGGGTGAAGGGGGAGAAAGGAAGGAAGGAAGAGGGAGAATGAAGGAAAGAAGGAAGGGGAGAGAGGGAGGTAAAAGGAAGGAGAGAAGGAAAGAATGGAAGATGAAGGAAGGAAGAGGGGGGGAAGAAGGTAGGGATAGAGAGGAAAAATAATGAAAGGAAAAGGAAAGGAAAAAAAAGGAAGGAAAGGGGGAGGGAGGGTGCGGGCCAAGGTGGACCTTGGTGTCGATGTCGGTGAGGCAGTCCCTCTGGAAGGCGTCAAAGAGGCAGCGGCTCTTGAGCTGCCTGACGATGAGGGCTATGCGCAGGGCGTCCCCCGGGGGCAGCGAGGGCGGGTCCGCGGCGCCAGGGCCAGGCCCGCTTCTGCTGGCTCCCCCGAGGCCTGTGGTGGAGGACAAAGAGGAAGAGTCTATTTTTCCCAGAGTCATGCATTTGCAAGCAAAACACTATTATATATTAATAAATCATTAAAATCAGTTTAGAGAATTAGAATAATTACTCTGTGATATAATTATGAAAAAACTGTCATCGTTTTCTAGCTAATTCACATCTTAGCAATGTTAAAGGAAATACATTTCCTTTTTTTAAAAAGAAAAAGAAAGAAATGATCTTGGCCAAAATTACAAGAGTACATTTTCATTGATTACTTTAATATATGACGTGCTTGAAAAAACACAGGTGTAAATAATAATTTCCATTAAACCAAGAGTGTTCTTTGGAGGAATTGATAAAGTGATTCTAGGTGCTTTATGGTGATGGTTGCTTGCTTAAGTGTAAGGGCAATGCACTCGGTTTTTGACAGGAAAACTATTTCATTCATGCTTAAATAGGGGAGGGTCCTGTGAAGTCTTGGCAGTTTTATTGGTGGCAGACATCTTTGACCAAGATGTCATTGTTCAACCAAGAAAAGCACATTAATCTGTGGCTCCTTTTTTTTTCTCTTCCAGAGCTGCAGGAAACCAAGACCGCTCAGTTTTATGCTCTTTCCCATCAGCCCTTGGACTACAGGATATTGGTGATGGATGAAGATCAGGACCAGATCTACGTTGGCAGCAAAGACCACATCCTCTCTTTGAATATCAATAATATCAGCCAGGAGCCTCTGAGTGTAAGTTTGCAAAGTGATTTGGGAATCAACTAAAAATGATTTCACTGCATGCTTGTTCAGTCAAAGACATAGTCTGTTTATTTAAGGTCCATATTTCACTCAACGGTTTTTGGGTAATATTAGCAAAACAATGTGTTCAAGCAATATACAGCTTTCGGTGTGGATACTTTTATCACACGAATCCACTATTCCCCTGCAATCACTTTAAAATTGATAGTGGGTACTTACATACTGGGTTGAACACCTTTGATATGACACTTCACTTTATTAGTGCAATAAGTCTGATTCGACAATTTCTGGTCCTGTTATATTTCTTCACACCATCATAATAACCTTCCCACACTACTGCTGTTTCTTTTTTTATTTTTATACTTAACACAATTGCACAATTTCATCATTTAGATAGATTAGAACAGGTGTGGGCAACCTCCGGCCCACGGGCCGGATTCAGCCCAGCAGTCGATTCTGTCTGGCCCAGGGAGAAGGGCGCGAGGCGGGCCAAGAGGAAGGGGTGCCGCTGCCACCATCCCATCACGGACCCTGTGGGGCCTGTGTCGGCAGACAGGCTGGAGGAGCGGTGGCTTTGGAGTGCCTGACACCTCTGGATGATCCCTGGATGGAGTGCCTGCACTATTCCACTGCAATCACTTTAAAATTGATAGTGGGTACTTACATACTGGGTTGAACACCTTTGATATGACACTTCACTTTATTAGTGCAATAAGACTGATTCGACAATTTCTGGTCCTATTATATTTCTTTTTTTAGGTTTAAAAGTTCTTTATTGTAGTTTCAAACATTAAAAAGAACATATAACACAATCACAGTACATCGAGGAAAGGGGGATAACAAGAAGTAAAAAACACACACAAAAGAGGGGGAAAGGGGCGGGGGCAAATGTGAAATACACAGTACATAGGGGATGGGGGTAGTTTGGTTCTTGTTGGTTTTTCAACTTGCGATTATACTCTTAATCTTCGTCCTCCTCTTTGTCAAATGACTATTTGTGCCTATAGAAAAATACAAGTGTGTTGTTGTCAGGAACTCCAATTCAACCAGAAAAGACACGCCAAAAGTCCTTTGTCTTCCAGTGGTGATTTATTGAAGTACAGCAAACTTGTAAAGCTAAGACACCGAACCCTTCCACCACAATCCTTAAATACCAACCCTCCCTATGTAACATCCTGTAAAGATTGCATCAGCCACCCTGACTCAGCTTCACCCAGTAGTCCTCTTGGATATTACTTCATATCCTCCTGGTAACTAGAGCAAAGTTCACAACCCCATTGTGATCCTTAGCAGAGAAGTGGAGCAAAGTTCATGGCTGCAGTTCTCTCCTTCTGACTCAGCTGAACCTCATCCCACTCATGGCAGAGTGGAATCTACTCTGGCCCCAGGCATAGAGATTCCATTCCTGACATTATGCCTCCTTCGTCCTCCCCTGGGGAAACAAAACACTGGTCAAGATCGGGTACGAGGGATTCACATACCGTTTCAATAAGTTACAGTGGAATACAGGATGAATCTTTCCCATAACCTTTGGTAAAGCCAACCGATAAGAAACCTCATTCACACGTTCATTCACCCGAAATGGTCCTATAAACTTTGGGCCCAGCTTACGAGAGGGTAATCCCAGCTTTAAATTTTGGGTGGACAACCATACCAGATCACCCACCTTATACGCTTCCCCTCTTGTCGCTTCCTATCCCCAAAACGCTTATATGTACTTTGAGCCTTCCGTAAAGATTCCGTCACTCTTATCCACTCCTCCTGGAGCCCTGTTCCTCCATTCTCCTGAATCTTCTACGAAAGCACCTAGTCCAACCGGCAACGGGACTACCTCCTGCCCATACACCACGGAGAAGGGAGTTTTCCCGTGGAGGGAATGCACAGAGCCATTATACGCTACCTCCGCATATGGCAACAGATCCGCCCAGTCGCTCTGCTGCTCATTCACAAAGATCCGCAAGTAGCTAGCTAATGATTTTTATTCTCTCAACGCCTCCGTTACAACATGGATGATAAGAGGTGGTCAATTTACGGTCTGCCCTAGCGTCTCTAAAAACTTCTCCCAAAACTTGGCAGTAAACTGCACCCCTCTATCACTGAGCACCTGCTCGGGACATCCATAAAACGATACACATGTTGCACATATAGCTTGGCTAACTTTTCCGCCGACGGCAATCCTGTTAGAGGAACAAAATGAGCCTGCTTAGAAAACAGGTCCAGGATCGTCAAATATACTTGTATCCCCTACTGGAGGGCAACTCCCCACAAAATCAGTGCTTACATGGGTCCAGGGTCTAACAGGAGGCTACCACTTGAATTAATCCTGAGGCTTAGCAGTAGACAACTTCCCCTAGCACAAGCCTCACATCGGTTGATATAATCTTTCACCAACAACCTCATTCCCGGCCACCAATATCTACTCCTAATTGCCAAGAAGGTCTTGGTGAATCCCCAATGCCCTGCAGATTTATGATCATGAAACAACTCCATTATCCTATTCCTCAGTACCGCCAGTACATACAACCTATCTCGTACTAGCCACAACCCTTGGTCCTTTTTGCACTCAGTCTCATGGGATTTTAACCACTCATCCCCTTCATAACATCGCTGAACTCCTTCATCCAGTCTTCCAACTCCGCTTTGTCCTGCTGCGCTTCCCGTTTACGTTGGGCTCCGGTCTGCACTTTCTAAACCCCATTGATCCTTAGTAAACAGCCTCCCTACCCCAGCAGGAGGTTCTCCCCCCATCACTGGATAACGTGACAACGCATCCGCCACCACATTGTCTTTCCCTCTAATATGCCTCAACACAAATTAAATCGGCCAAGTACTGAGCCCATCTCAACAACTTGGGTGACAACTTCTGGGCCCTCAAGAACTGCAAGTTCCGGTGGTCTGTCAACACTTCGAAGGGATGAACAGCACCCTCCAAAAATTGTCGCCACGTTTGCAAAGCATATCTGGCAAACGCCCTCTTTTTCCCATATATGGGCCAACTCGCTGCTGTTCATTAAACTTTTTGGAAAATGCATGGGCTTTAGCACCCCCCTTCATCTTTCTGCAATAGCCCCCTCCGTATGCCCAAGCAGGCGTCACTCTGCACTACAAAAGGTTTGGCGGGATCCGGGGTGTCTCAATAAAGGCCCTCCAGTAAACGCCTTCTTCAGTAACTCAAAAGCCTTCTGGCACCCTGGCGTCCAACTCAACTTAGCCCCAGGTGCCCTCACCTCCTACCCTCTCCCATACCTTTTGTCTTTAACAACTCGGTAAGGGGCAATATAGATCGTTAGGCGAACCCGAAATGAAAGATCCATAAAAATTAGCCAGACCCAAAACGCCTGCTGCAATTGCCTCCTGGTTCGAGGAGCTTCCCAAGCTATTACATCTGCCACCTTAGCTGGGTCCATACTCACCCCCCTCTATTAATCCTATATCCCAGGAAGTCAATCTCATTTCTCATAAATTCGCATTTGCTCAGTTTCACATATAGCCTTGCCTCCTTCAATCTCTCTAACACTTCTCGGACCAACCGCACATGCTCCTCCTTGGTTTGCGAAATCACAACTATATCATCTAAATATACCCCCCTATACATATACCCCCCTATACAACAGGGGGTGCAGCACCTCATTTATCAGCTGCATGAAAATGCCGGCGCCCGACAATCCGCAAGGCATGACTAACCACTCGAATAATCGAGTGGGCACGAGAAAGCTGTCTTCCACCTATCCGCTTCCTTCACCCGAACCATATGAAGCCTTTATAATGTCCAATTTAGTAAAGTACTTCCCCTTTCCCATCTGTCCTAATAGGTCCTAATCAAAGGCAAGGGATAACAATTGATCGCTGATAGCATTTAACCCTCGGTAATCAATACACAGTCTTAATTTGCCATCCTTCTTCTCCCTAAACAGGACTGGAGCAGCTATAGGAGACTCAGACCTTTGGATAAACCCCTTCCTCAAATAGTCATCGATTTGTTCTCTTAACGCTAGCTTTTCTTTCTCCGTCATAGGATATATTTTGGGCTTGGGCAATACAGCCCTTCCTTTAATTCCACCTTACATTGTACCCTCCTGACTGGGGAAGACCATCTGCTAATACTGGATTAAATACATCCTTTTGATCAGCATACTCTTCTGGAATCATTGGCTCTTCCTTTTTCCTTTCCCTCAGTCATGCTCACATTCACATCCACCCGCCGACACCTTAGGGTACCCGCTTTCCAGTCAATAACCGGTCAGCCTGCTGTAACCATGGCAATCCCAAAATTATATCATGTTCCTTAATTGGGGCCACTACATAATCCAGTGTTCCCTCCCAATTGTCAACTTTTACCTTTAACCACTTGGTCCCTAAAGGAAAAGGGCCCCTTCCACAAAGGTACCATCTAATTGAGCAAAGTGCACTGGAATCGGTAACTCCTGAGTTTCACATTCTAGATTCTTAACTAATGTGGGACATATAATATTTTCAGAACACCCACAGTCAATTAATGCTTGATGTGATTGATATTGTCCCTTCTTCTTTAACTCGATATCACACATAATGCTTGGGGCTTTCTCACTCACCCCTTCCCTTTCTTCGACTTTCTCTCCAAAAGCCCCTCTAGCCACCGCCACAGGTCTGCCATCAGGGCCTCTTCTTTTGTGGACACTGAATTGCGAAATGTCCAGACTGAGAACAAATGTAGCATAAGCCTTTTCCCCTTAACTTGCCACCAGTTCCCGCCCTCTCAGTTGGCTCATTCCCAGCCGGCCGCTTCAGCGTAGAGGTCGCGGTTTTCCGCAAAGGTCCAGAAGTAGACTTCCGTCGCTGGACCTGAGCCAGGATTCCCGACAGCACCAGCCAACTGAATCCACCCATCAACATTAACTGGGTCTCCACGATGCAAACACCATTCCAGTAGTTCACGCCGCAATCCCTCTTTGAACAGTTCCAAAAGAGTTGCCTGGGACCACTCCACCACCTTCCCCGCCAGGCTCATGAACTCCTCCGCATACCCGGCCACCGACCTGCTACCTTGCTTCAAGCACCTCAACGCTTCCTTCGCCTTTACTCTTTCCAATGGATCACGGAAACGAAGTTTTCACCGCCAAGGAATTCTCGTAGATCACCCAAACACGGATCTCGCCGGTCGTGACACTGGACGTACCAATCCGCCGCTCTTCCTTCAACACTGCACCGACAGCTCGCACCCTGCTGCCTTCACTGGGGTACAGGTGGCCGTAGTCCTCCATATGGTCCCCCACAGTCGCCACAAAGAAGGCCACCTTGCAAGCCTCGCCAGCACAGTCCACCCGACGTGGTTCCTTCCGGGGTCGCTCTCTCTCACCATACCCGGGTCTTCTTTCTCCACCAGCTGGGGCCGAGACAGGCATGGCCACTTCCACCATCCCTCCTCAGCAACTGAATACCTCGGCCCAGCCCTGCAGCCTTGGGCTGACCTGGAATCCCCTCACTCGCCGCTTTAGGCCGGGTTCCTCCAACCCCTTCCTTCGGGCCTCTAGTCAGGGCATCCACCCCCCCCACACTCCTGCCAGAGATCTAGGGCGGGTTTCAACCCTCTCCTCATCCATCCAGGAATAGCGGGTAAAATCACCTCCGCCGACCGGGCCCCACATGGAGTCTTGGCTAGGGTTCTTTGCCAACTGCTGTGACACCCTCCGGGCGTCTTCTCCATAGCCTCCATTCGAGCCTTCAACACTGCCACCTCCGTGGGAGAGCATGGCCCGTGGTCTCACTCCCATACGCCGCATCTTTAGACTTACTGTGCCCCGCCGCCGCCGCAGCCGAGAGCCCCGCTCCACCGACCCGCTGGGATGGGAACCTCCAACTTCCAACTCCAGCACCCAACCGGAGAGTAACACAACCCCGAACGGAGCCGCCCCACGCCATCGCTGTTGGGTCTCCAATCCGGTCAGGGAGGCCAACCTCATCCATGGTATTCCACTCCCTCCTGAGCCTGCTGGGCTGCATCCATAGTGAAATCCCAGCTCTCCAGGTATTCCTCCGCTTCATGCAAAAAACCTCTCCATCGCCTGGGAAAGTTTCGGGTGTCTTAGCTTCTGTCAGGAACTCCAATTCAACCAGAAAAGACACGCCAAAAGTCCTTTGTCTTCCAGTGGTGATTTATTGAAGTACAGCAAACTTGTAAAGCTAAGACACCCGAACCCTTCCACCACAATCCTTAAATACCAACCCCCTCCCTATGTAACATCCTGTAAAGATTGCATCAGCCACCCTGACTCAGCCTACCCAGTAGTCCTCTTGGATATTACTTCATATCCTCCTGGTAACTAGAGCAAAGTTCACAACCCCATTGTGATCCTTAGCAGAGAAGTGGAGCAAAGTTCATGGCTGCAGTTCTCTCCTTCTGACTCAGCTGAACCTCATCCCACTCATGGCAGAGTGGAATCTACTCTGGCCCCAGGCATAGAGATTCCATTCCTGACAGTTGTGATATTCAATACTCTTATTTGCGTCCGGTCCATTATGCTTACGGCTATGAATCCGTATATTTATCTACCGGCATCTTTTGCCCTTACTCTTACCATTATTTACATGTGTCGGCCTTTAAGCCCAGCTAAGATTGAGTGGAGTCTTCATCCTCTTAATTCCTCTTAATTCCAATTCAATACTAAGTCTATCTTGTGTTCCCTCTTAAAATAGTTTTGTACTATCGACCAATCTGTTTTCCTTATCGGGTTTTGCTCAGTAATTTTGAGTTCTTCTGTCATCCACTCCATTTGAGCGGATTCTATTACTTTATAGAGCCATTCCTCTTTCCTTGGTTCGCTGGCAGATTTCCAGTACCTGGCATACACCAGTTTTGCTGCAGTGGTTATGGCCAGAAATAAACGCTTTTCGTTGGTGTCGAGGCTTGGATCCGTAATCCCTAACAAGAACTTGTCTGGTTTTCTCTCTATCTTTTTAAAAAAGATTTTGTTTAATTCTATATTTATAGATTTCCAGTACTTTTGGGCTTTCGGGCATAGCCACCATAGGTGGAAGAAGGTTCCGCTCCGGGCCCCGCAGTTCCAGCATTCTGTTTTGACATTTTTATATATTTTTGCTAATTT
The DNA here is from genome assembly GCA_030556195.1 of Anolis apletophallus. Lineage (NCBI taxonomy): Eukaryota > Metazoa > Chordata > Lepidosauria > Squamata > Anolidae > Anolis > Anolis apletophallus. Next base: position 2,941 of record JARBWK010003038.1, on the reverse strand, counting down.
GTCAGGGGCCAAATACCATCTGTATAAGACTTTTATCCAATTTTCCTTGTACTTATAGCAGACAGAATAGTTTGCATTTTTTTCCCAAATGGTTTGCCAGGTGTTCCATTTTATCTTATAGCCAATATTTCGTGACCATTTTTTCATGTGGTCTTCTGGCTTTGAAACATTTTGGGATAGCTGGCTGTATATCTTTCTGACTAGGTTTTTATCTGGACCTAGCAGAACCTTTCTCCAATTCTTCCGGCTCACCCTCAAACCCTCTTTTTGAATCGAGTTTGTACTTTTCAGCCACTTGGCAGTATGGTAGCCAGCCCAACTCCCTTCCTTCGACTGCTAGTTGTTCTTTACTTTTCAGTACATAATTGAGACCGTTCCAATGTAGTAGTTCCTTATAGGTATACCATTTTGTATCTTTCAGTTGTCTAATTCGAATGCCTCCACCGGTGAGAGCCAGGTGGGGTTTTGGTATGAACTTTGGATCTGTGTTTATGCCAGATTCTAATTAGCGGTCTCGGATATAATGGTTTTGAAATTTTTGTCCATTAGTATTTTATTATATCCCAAATATCCGTGAAACCCGAATTTAAGATCATGGCCTTCTAAATTCATTAACCTATTATCTTCTATGGTCCTATTATATTTCTTCACACCATCATAATCCCATCTTCCCACACTACTGCTGTTTCTTTTTTTATTTTTATACTTAGCACAATCCCACAATTGCACCTGGGTCGCCATGGACAGCAGTGGGTCCAACTGGACCCCCCAGACTTTTTACCAAGGGTGACGGGCTTAATTGCTCGCCATCCAGGGTAGGAAACCGGCACTCACCCATCCCAGGGCGACCCAACCACAGGATCTCCATCTTCGATGGATTCACCTTCAGCCGGCTGGCACGCAGCCATCCAGTCACGACTTCTAGGCATTGATGGAAACAATCGGGTACGGTATCCGGCCTGCCATCCATTCTCAGCACCAGCTGGGTGTCATCAGCGTACTGATAACACTCCAGACCAAAATCACGAACCAGCTGGGCCAGCGGACGCATATAGATGTTGAACAATAAGGGGAAAGGATAGCTCCCTGGGGGACCCCACAATTTAATGGAAGTCTCCCAGAGACACCCCCCACCCTCTCCACACGTTGTCCCTGGTCTTGGAGGAAGGAGGCCAACCATTTAAGGGCAGTCCCCCTAACTCCCATCACAGCTAAACGGTGGGTCAATAATATATGGTCTACCATGTCAAAGGCTGCCGTGAGATCTAACAACACAAGCAGGGCTGACCCACCATGGTCCAGCTGGCAGCGAAGTTGGTTTGTAATGGCGGCAAGCACAGTTTCCATCCCATGCCCAATACGGAAGCCGGACTGGAAGGGATCAAGTCCAACTGTGTCATCTAAGAACCATTGCAGCTGATCCGCTGCTGCCCTCTATGATGAGGTGGTTATTTATATGTTAATCACATGGTTGTTTATGTATTTAGAAGCGACATTCTTTAAAAGCTGCAAAGAGTGAGCAGTAGAATGTTCGCAGCAGCAAGCTGAAAGCAGAGGCTGTTGCCATGACAACAGAGGCCACTCTGGCTTTAGAATGTTCAGTTTGAATCTGACAGTTGGAGAATGTCAGTTGGCCAGCAGCTGTGACCAGAGTTTTTTTTTTGAATTAGCAGTTGTTGAAGCTGCAAGCTGTCTGTAGGAGCTGCAGTGGGCAGTTCAGTTCTGTGTGTGGGTTGGGGAACCCAAGTGTGTGGGACAGAGTTTAGTCCCAGTGTTGAGAGTAACCCAGTATTCAGTAGTTACTTGTGTGTAACTGTATCGGGGGGAAACCCCATTGTTATATTTTTTAATATTGCAAGTTTGTACCTCTTCGGAGATCTTTAGAAACCACCTAAGCTTTGAGCCCATTTGTGTAAAATAAACTGTTGAACACTTTCAACACTACATCTGTGGAAGTCGTTTGTTCACAAAGACCCTCACATCTAGTGGTCAAGCATTGACAAATGGTGGCAGCAATAGTTAATTAATAATAAAGAAGAAAAACATTGAGTATTGGTGGCAGTGGTCAGTCATCCACAGTGAATCCAGTACTAGGTTTGGAACCTCTTCACATTTGGTGGCAGCGGTGGGATTGAAGGATAGCCTGCCCTGCCACGTTCCAAAAAGTAAACAGGGTGAAGTTTCATCGATGACCACACCCTCTCAATCACCTTGCCCAAGAATGGCAAGTTGGAAACCGGTCGGTAACTGGAGGGAACCAAAGGATCTCGATTCGGTTTTTTCAGTAGCGGTCTTACCATCGCCTCTTTCAAACCCAGCCTTCCCCCCCCAGGTTAAAAAAGATCAGCCTCATACAGCATTTAGATGCAACGGGGCAGATCTTATGTGGTCAATGTGGATATAACCCAGTGCAACTTCCACCCAAGCAGGCATGCCAAGGGTTTCATATTTATCATCTCTCAGCCTTAACATGTCCACTTGTTGTAATACGGGAACAATACTTGTGCGTGTTCGTTAAAGGTTGTGTTAGAGTGCAGAATTTTTCTAAGAATTGCTGAACTGATGTAAGTGAAGCACACTGAGCTGCCAGAAAACACGATAGTAATCTTAAGTTATCATTTTTAAAAAAATTTAGAACGTATTCATTGTTTTAAAGATTACGTATTGAACATAACTTTTCTTAGGGGCATAAGGGGCCAATTTAACTTCATGGCAACTTGAAAACATGTTTTTCCACTACTTTTTAAAAATTGAGACTGCTCGAGATGAGTTGAACATTGTTCTGAACCTGGGTGTGTCCTTGGTGAGGATTCTGCTGAAGCAGAGATGTTTATCTAGATATCAGCTAAACCTCTTGGGCGAACTTCAGCTGGAAGCTGAACAGCGTGTTTCCTTCTGAGACATCCTGCGTTTCAGATTTGGCATCCAAAGAGAACCCTTT
>JARBWK010003037.1:0-13428 GCA_030556195.1 Anolis apletophallus | reverse complement strand
GAATTGTAAGACATCCCCTTGCCCTCGGCCCCAGATGTGGGTCCGCAGTAGCAAGCCACGTGCAAAGGCAGAGAGGCCACTGTCTCTGTGAGGAAAGGCAGCACGCCGGACAAGGGAAAGGACTTGCCTCCTTCTTGAAGATGGAGTCGAACCCAGCGATCTTGTTGCCTTTGGTGTCGATGAGGGAGCCCTGAGGCTCGCAGGTGATGACGTCCCGGGTCTGCTTGGGCAGCGGGAGCAGCTGGCGCACCTTCTCCAGGCTCTCCGACTGGCGGTCGCCCAGCTCCTTCTGCAGAGGACGGAGAAACGAGGGCGTCGTCAGGGAGGGAGGCCTTTGCCCGAGCAGAGTGGACGAGGGGGCTCCGCCCGACCCACTCTCCACCGTTCCTGCCGCCCGTCCAAGCCCCCAGCCCCCAGCCCCCCAGCCCCAAATGGGCCATGGGCCTGGGTTTGCTCACTGACCCGGAGCTTCTTGACCAGGTTCATGTAGGCCCTCTTGTTCTCCTCCATGCTGCCCTGGGAGATGCTGGACATGTCCGCCGCCAGCGTCCCGTTGATGAGGACGCTCAGCATGTCCAAGACGGTGGTGAAGAGCTCGCTGGAGGGTCAGGGGGAAGGAAGAAGGCAAGGCGTCACAGCATCCCAGGGGAGGGGGGGGGAGAGGAGAGGAGGAAGGAGGGACAGAAGGAAGGAAGGAAGGAGAAAAGGAAGGGGATAAGGAAGGCAGGACAGAAGGAAGGAGGGAAGGAGAAGGGAAAAGGAAGGGGAGAAGGAAGGCAGGAAGGAATGCAAGGGAGAAGGAAGGAAGGAAGGAAGGAAGGAGAAAAGGAAGGGGAGAAGGAAGGCAGGAAGGAATGCAAGGGAGATGGAAGGAAGGAAGGAAGGAAGGAAGGAAGGAAGGAAGGAAGGAAGGAGAAAAGGAAGGGGAGAAGGAAGGCAGGAAGGAATGCAAGGGAGATGGAAGGAAGGAAGGAAGGAAGGAAGGAAGGAGAAAAGGAAGGGGAGAAGGAAGGCAGGAAGGAATGCAAGGGAGAAGGAAGGAAGGAAGGAAGGAAGGAGAAAAGGAAGGGGAGAAGGAAGGCAGGAAGGAATGCAAGGGAGATGGAAGGAAGGAGAAAAGGAAGGGGAGAAGGAAGGAAGGGGAGAGGGAAGGAAGGAAGGCAGGAGAGAAAGAGAGAAGGAAGGAGGGAGGGAAGGAAGGAAGGAAGGAAGGAAGAAAGGAAGGAAGAAAGGAAGGAAAGAAGAAGGGAAGGAAGAAGGAAGGAAAGAAGGAGTGAAGGAAGGAAAGAAGGAAAGAAGGAAAGAAGGAGAGAAGGAAGGAAGAAGAAAAGGAGAGAAGGAAGGGGAGAAGGAAGGAAAAAACGAAGGCATGAAGGAAGGAAGGAGAGAAGGAAGGAGAGAAGGAGGGAGGGAAGGAGAGAAGGAAGGAAGAAGAGAAGGAGAGAAGGAAGGAAGGAGAGAAGGAAAGGACAGAAGGAGGGAAAGAAGGAAGGAAGGAAGGAAGGAAGGAGAGAAGGAAGGAGAAAAGGAAGAAAGAAGAGAAGGAGAGAAGGAAGGGGAGAAGGAAGGAAAAAAGGAAGGCATGAAGGAAGGAAGAAGAGAAGGAGAGAAGGAAAGGAGAGAAGGAAGGGAGGAAAGAAGGAAAGAAGGAAGGAGAGAAGGAAGGAAGAAGAAAAGGAGAGAAGGAAGAGGAGAAGGAAGGAAAAAACAAAGGCATGAAGGAAGGAAGGAAGGAGAGAAGGAAGGAAGAAGAGAAGGAGAGAAGGAAGGAAGGAGAGAAGGAAAGGACAGAGGCAGAGAAGGAAGGAAGGAGAGAAGGAAGGAAGAAGAGAAGGAAGGAAGGAGAGAAGGAAGGAAGAGAAGGAGAGAAGGAAGGGGAGAAGGAAGGAAAAAAGGAAGGTATGAAGGAAGGAAGAAGAGAAGGAGGGAAGGAAAGGAGAGAAGGGAGGAAAGAAGGAAAGAAGGAAAGAAGGAAGGAAGGAAGGAGAACTCACTTGTTCGACTGCATGTCCACGGTGCCGCTGCTGATGATGTCCAGGAGGAGCACGGCCCACTCGGTGGTCTGCTGGGTGCTGCGCTGGACAGTGTCAAACATGCCGCCCACCTTTCAGGAGGAAGAGGAGGAGGAGGCATTGGGCCCCAAAGGAAATCCACTGGCTGCACCCTCCCGGGTGCAAAAGCCAAGTGGCTTGGCCCCATTGGGAGAGGGCAACCCAAATAAAAACAATGATAACCTTTATTTAGACCAGGGGCGGGCAACCAACGGACCGCGGCCCGGATGCGGCCCGGCAGCCGATTCTGTCCGGCCCGGGAGAAGGGTGTCAGGAGCGAGGCCAAGAGGAAGGAGTGCCGCTGCCGCCATCCCATCTATGGGGCCTGTGTTGGCAGACAGGCTGGAGGAGCGTCAGCTTTGGAGTGCCTGCCTTCCCTGGAGGCGATCCGGGCCTGCAGCGGGAGCATTCGGCGACCTACGGCGGCTGATCGCCCTGGCGATCCGGAAGACTTGATCGTCTTCCGGGTCGCCACGGCAATCAGATGCCTCAAATCGCCGACTGCTCCCCCTGCAGGCCGGATTGCCACCAGATGGCAGGCACTCCATAGGAGGGCGATCAGCTGGGGAACGGCTGGGGGCGAGAGTGGGCAGAGGCCTGCAGCCTCCGATCGCCTGCTGCTCTGCTTTCCTGTGCTGCGGTGGCTGGATCCGCTTTGCCATCCGCTGGGCTGGGTCCATTGGGCCATTCCATCTTGGTTCGTACCTTGCCTTCTTGAATTTAACTTTATTTTAGTGGTTTTATTATTATTTTATAATATAATAATATAATGTTATATTATTTATTATATTATAAAATTATTATAAATTAATACTAATAATATATGAATATTTCTTGATGTATTAATATGTTAATATTAATGATGTGTAATATATAGTAAATATAGTAAATAAATACATAAATTCTGTAGATTAGAATGTAATTCCGCCTTTAGGTGCGGCCCTCCATAATATTTTTTGGCTCGTCTGGCCCCTTTTAGGCTGGATCGGGAAGATTCAAGGTGAAGGCTAACCCAATCTTTTTTTCGGAGGGTGTTCCAGGTCGAGGGCCTTGCACCAAAGAGGTCCCAGGAGAACAGGGCCGACCCACGGGCTCCCTTGTGCAAATTGGGGGAACGCCTCCCCTCAGCCCCATCCCATGATCTGCTGCCCGGCTGCTCACCAGGTTGAGCCGCAGCTTGAGCGCTTCGTGCATCAGCTGCTTGGCTTTGCAGTCGTCCTGGTACTGGTCTTCTCGCCAGTTGGTCACAATCTAGATGGCGAGAAAAAAGTGGGTACTGAATCCGTGGATAAGGAGGAAACACATTAGCAAAAGCCAGAATCATAGATTCACAGAATCCTAGAATCCTAGAGTTGGAAGAGACCTGGTGGGCCATCATCCAGTCCAGGGCTGTCCAATAGGCCCCCGAGCCCCTTCCCTCCGGCCCCCTAACTTGTTTTAATCAGATACAAATTAAAATAATAATAATTAAAAAATACCTACTTCCGGGTTTAGGCAAGCATCGCGAGACTACGCCAGCCACAGACGGGATTTCGAGGGAGGTCGAAATCCCGTCTGTGGCTGCGTAGTCTCGCGATAGCTGCCGAAATCTCGCGTCCTGCGGAGGTCCCTCCTCCTCCCTCGCGGCTGCTTCCAGGCCAGCCCCCATTCCCTCTGAGAGAGGGAGGAGGGGAGTGGGGCAGGGAAAGCCCCTCCTGGCTCCGTCCTCTTCCTGTGGAGGGCCCTCGCTTCCCGCCACGCGGATGGGAGAGCCGGCGCGCCCGGCCTGAGCTTGGCCTCGGCTCCAGCGGGCTCTTCGGGGACGGCGGCGGCCTTGGCGCTTCGCCCTGTGGCGGGGCTCCCGCAGTATGGGTAAGGGCCTGGCTCGAGTGAAAGCGGGACGGTGGGTGAGTGGGGGGGGAGGGGTCCCTCAGCGGCGGTTTCCTTGGCGACGCTTCCTTCCCCTCCTCCGCGCCCCCTCCCCCTTGTTGTGCTGCCTTCCCCCCCCCGTGCAGGGCGCAACGTGGCTTCTTTTGCGCCTGCCCCGTGGCTTGTTTTCCCTTCAGGGAGGGGGGGAGGGAGCTCTTTGGGCCTCCTCCCGCCTCTGGGAAAGGAGGCCCCATCAAGCCCTGCAACGGCATTGAGGTGTTTGGGTTTTTTGGTGTGTCCCAATTTGAGTGTGGACTCAAATAACTCAAAGGTATTAGGAAACATTCCCCAAACCCACCAGTGTTCCCATTTGGGCATATTGAGTATTCATGCCAAGTTTGATCCAGATCCATCATTATTTGAGTCCACAGTGCTCTCTGGATGGAGGTGAACTACAACTCCACAACTCAAGGTCAATTGTAAGTAAATTGGAGCTGGGGAGGGGGCGGAGCTGGGGAGGGGGCGGAGCCAGGGGCAGACCCTGGGGAGGGGGCCAAGCCAGGGGCGGAGCCAGACCCTTCGGCCCCCCAGGTGATCAGTGACTGGAATTCCGGCCCTTGGGCTCGTAGAACATAAGAACATAAGAACAGCCATGCTGAATCGGGCCTCAGCCCATCTAGTCCAGCATTCTGTATCACACAGTGGCCCACCAGTTGTAGACGGGGATCTCGAGCAGAAGGGAGGGCAAAACCCTGACCTGCTCCCGACCCCCCACAACCAGTACCCGGGGAAATCCTGCCTGCCTCCATCAACACAGAGGTGGCACTTGGATGTCCATTTCAGTAACTACCGATACACTTGGTATCCCTGAATCTGTCTAATCCTGCCTTGAAGCTGTCCAGGCTGACCGCTGTCACGACCTCCTCTGGAAGTGAGTTCCACAACCCAATGACCCTCTGGGTGAAGAAATATTTCCCTTTATTAGTCCTAACTTTCCTACCTTGGAGCTTCAGGGAGTGCCCCCTCGTCCTAGTGTTGGGTGACAGAGAAAATATTTTTTCTTTATTCACCCTTTCTATCCCATGCATGATTTTATACACTTCGATCAAGTCACCTCTTAGACGCCGTCTTTCAAGGCTGAAAAGACCAAGGCGTTGCAGCCTGGTTTCATAAGGAAGCCGCTCCATCCCTTGGATCATTCTTGTTGCCCTTTTCTGTACCTTTTCCAGTTCCGTTATATCCTTCTTAAGGTGCGGAGACCAGAATTGTACACAGTACTCCAAATGTGGCCTCACCATAGATTTGTAGAGAGGCAATACAACATTTGACGACCTATTTTCGATTCCCTTCCTGATCATGCCAAGCATAGAATTTGCTTTTTTTTACTCCTGCTGCGCACTGGGTTGACATCTTCATTGAGCTGTCCACCAAAACCCCAAGATCCCTTTCCTGGTTTGTCTCGGAAAGCTTTGACCCCATCAATTGGTAGGTGTAGTTGGGGTTCTTTTTGCCCGATGTGCATGACTTTACACTTGTTTAGGTTAAAATGCATTTGCCACTTTGTTGCCCATTCACTCAATTTCGAGAGATCTTTCTGGAGCTCTTTACAATCAGTTTCATTTTTAACTACCCTGAACAGTTTAGTGTCGTCTGCAAACTTTGCTACCTCACACCACTCCTACATCCAGATCATTAATGAATAAATTAAAAAGTAACGGACCCAGAACTGAACCTTGGGGTACGCCACTTCTCACCTCTTTCCACCCAGAGAAGTGTCCGTTTATTACCACCCTTTGTTTCCTACAGTTTAGCCAGGTTCCAATCCAGGACGAGACCTGTCCCCTGATTCCATGGCTGAAGAGCTTATTTAGGAGCCTTTGGTGAGGGACTTTGTCAAAAGCCTTTTGAAAGTCAAGGTAAACAATATCGACTGGGTCCCCTTTATCTATGTGTTTATTTACACCCTCAAAGAATTCTATCAAGTTAGTAAGACATGATTTGCCTTTGCAGAAACCATGTTGATTTTCCTTCAGCAATGCCTGTTCTTCTATGTGCCTAGTAATTATTTCTTTAATAATGGTTTCCATCACTTTGCCTGGAACTGAGGTTAGACTAACTGGCCTATAATTTTCTGGATCACCCCTGGATCCTTTCTTGAAGATCGGAGTTACATTTGCCTCACTCCAGTCCTCGGGTACAGTGCCTGATCTTAGAGAAAGGTTATATATTTTGGCTAGAATTTCAGCAATTTCACACTTGAGTTCCTTAAGAACTCTGGGGTGGATGCCATCTGGCCCTGGTGATTTGTTGACATTTAGTTTGGTAAGGCATGTGAGAACATCTTCCTTGTTTATCTCTATCTGGTTTAACTCATTTAATTCCCTCCCTGAAAAAACTGACTCAGCTGCAGGCATATGTTGTCTGTCCTCCTGTGTGAAAACGGAGGCAAAGAAGTCGTTTAGCCGCTCAGCAATCTCCTTGTCTTCACTTATTGTCCCTTTCTGACCATTTTCGTCAAGTGGCCCAACTGCTTTTCTAGTTGGGTTTCTGCTTCTGATGTACTTAAAGAAGTTTTTGCTTTTTTTTTTTTTTTATATTCTTAGCTATATGTGCCTCAAAATTTCTTTTGGCTTTCCTGACGGTTGTTTTGCATTTAGTTTGCCAGACCTTGTGTTCCTTTCTGTTCTCCTCGGTAGGAAGAGCCTTCCATTTCTTAAATGAGTTTTTCTTCTTTCCAATTACATCTTTTACTTCATTTGTAAGCCATGCCGATGTCCTCTTGGACCTTCCCGGCCTCTTTCTTATTTTAGGAATGCATTTTAGTTCAGCTTGTTTTAAAGAAGTTGCCGACAGCCCTGTTCCACAACATTCCAGGAGTCGTATGACTGGGATTCTTCATAAGGGTCCGCGGGACCGGCCTACCTGCTGGACCTGGCTGTAGAGGGAGGTGAGGAGGCCCTCGCGCTGCTCGTCTTGGCCCTTCAGGCAGGTCAAGACCAGGGACAGGAAAGGCTGCTGGCTCAGAAGGGACATACTGCAAGCAGATGGGAGAAGGAAAGGCTTAGTTCATGACAGGGGCCTTCTGAGACCCCCACCCCATCCCAGGACACTCCTCACCTCTTCTGCTTCTGGCGGTCCCGCTCTTTGCGGGACGAGGACCCCAAGTGCTGCCCTTTCTCCAGCTCATCCCCAGCCGCCTTCAGGACGTAGCCCTGGACCGAGGTGGGCAGCTTGGCGATGAGCGGGCCACCAGCCACACGCCTGACCTGTCCAGGGAGCTGGGAGACACACACACACAGAGAGAGAGAGAGTTGGGCAGGCTATTCTTCCACCGGCAGCCCCTTCCCCTTGCTTGGCCAGGCCCTGACCTGAGGATGGGCTTGGCCTTGGTGGTGGCCGGGCCGAGGCTGGTGGAGCCGGCCAGGTTGACGATGCCGTTGCTGGCGGAGTTGGTCTCGGCGGACTGCTGGAAGACTTCGATGGTGGCCTTGGCAATGTTCTCCAGCAGGGAGTTCATTTCTTGCTGCAGAAGGGGGTCGGGGGGGAGAAGGAGCTTGTGGAGGAGACCCCAAAAAGAGACCCCATCAAACCCTTTTCCTGCCAGAAATGCATCCAGGCTAGCCAAGCGGGGCCTTTAACGCGACCCCAAGAGACACTCACATTGTTTGCTGTCTGCTTGATCATCAGCTGCAGCTCGAGCAGAGACTGCCGCATCGTCCACTGGTCCAGGTTCTGCAAAGAGGGCAAACCCGTTCATTTGGTCATCTTCATTGTGAAAATCAAATTTTACCCTCAGGGGGGAATGGATCAATCAAATGGCTTCGGTGTATTTACGTCCCGCAGTGCTGGCATTATTGATTTCTGCCAGGGCTGTCCAACTTCTACCGGCCCAAGGGCCGGAATTCCGGTCACTCATCACCTGGGGGGCCGCAGCGGGGTGGCAGGGTCGATAGTACTGCTAAAGTTCTGGTGGTGAACACTAGGTGGCGCTGGTGCTTTGCTTCTACAGTACTGCTAAAGTCCTGGTGGTGAACACTAGGTGGCGCTGGTGCTTTGCTTCTACAGTACTGCTAAAGTCCTGGTGGTGAACACTAGGTGGCGCTGGTGCTTTGCTTCTACAGTACTGCTAAAGTCCTGGTGGTGAACACTAGGTGGCGCTGGTGCTTTGCTTCTACAGTGTTGCTGAAGTTCTGGTGGCGAACATTTCAGATCTCTATCAAAACTTTCAAAAATTCGTTATAAATGGCAGTTCCTAATTGGTTCTGTCTTAAAAATCACCAATAATGAAATAATAATGAAGTTTTGAAATGTTCACCAGCAGAACTTTAGCAACACTGTAGAAGCAAAGCACCAGTGCCACCTAGTGTTCACCACCAGAACTTTAGCAACACTGTAGAAGCACACCACCAGCGCCACCTAGTGTTCACCACCAGAATCCTTTGGCAACACTGTAGAAGCAAAGCACCAGCGCCACCTAGTGTTCACCACCAGAACTTTAGCAACACTGTAGAAGCAAAGCACCAGCGCCACCTAGTGTTCACCACCAGAACTTTAGCAACACTGTAGAAGCAAAGCATCAGCGTCACCTAGCGTTCACCACCAGAACTTTAGCAACACTGTAGAAGCAAAGCACCAGCGCCACCTAGTGTTCACCACCAGAACTTTAGCAACACTGTAGAAGCAAAGCACCAGTGCCACCTAGTGTTCACCACCAGAACTTTAGCAACACTGTAGAAGCAAAGCACCAGCGCCACCTAGTGTTCACCACCAGAACTTTAGCAACACTGTAGAAGCAAGCACCAGCGCCACCTAGTGTTCACCACCAGAACTTTAGCAACACTGTAGAAGCAAAGCACCAGCGCCACCTAGTGTTCACCACCAGAACTTTAGCAACACTGTAGAAGCAATGCACCAGCGCCACCTAGTGTTCACCACCAGAACTTTAGCAACACTGTAGAAGCAAAGCACCAGCGCCACCTAGTGTTCACCACCAGAACTTTAGCAACACTGTAGAAGCAAGGCACCAGCGCCACCGAGTTTTCACCACCAGGACTTTAGCAACTCTGTAGAAGCAAAGCACCAGCGCCACCTAGTGTTCACCGCCAGAACTTTAGCAACACTGTAGAAGCAAAGCACCAGCGCCATCTAGTGTTCACCACCAGAACTTTAGCAACACTGTAGAAGCAAAGCACCAGCACCACCTAGTGTTCACCACCAGAACTTTAGAAACACTGTAGAAGCAAAGCACCAGCGCCACCTAGTGTTCACCACCAGAACTTTAGCAACACTGTAGGAGCAAAGCACCAGCACCACCTAGTGTTCACCACCAGAACTTTAGAAACACTGTAGAAGCAAAGCACCAGCGCCACCTAGTGTTCACCACCAGAACTTTAGCAACACTGTAGGAGCAAAGCATCAGCACCACCTAGTGTTCACCACCAGAACTTTAGCAACACTGTAGAAGCAAAGCACCAGCGCCACCTAGTGTTCACCACCAGAATTTTAGCAACACTGTGAAGCAAAGCACCAGCGCCATCTAGTGTTCACCACCAGAACTTTAGCAACACTGTAGAAGCAAAGCACCAGCGCCACCTAGTGTTCACCACCAGAACTTGAGCAACACTGTAGAAGCAAGGCACCAGCGCCACCGAGTTTTCACCACCAGAACTTTAGCAACTCTGTAGAAGCAAAGCACCAGCGCCACCTAGTGTTCACCACCAGAACTTTAGAAACACTGTAGAAGCAAAGCACCAGCGCCACCTAGTGTTCACCACCAGAACTTTAGCAACACTGTAGAAACAAAGCACCAGCGCCACCTAGTTTTCACCACCAGAACTTTAGTTTTGTAAGTACTTTAGAACCATTTAGAACAGTGCTGTCTAACATCTACCGGACCGGGGCCGGATGTTTTGGTCACTGATGACCTGGGGCCGCTCAGCCCGGCCACGCCCCGGCAGCAGCTTCCAGGGTGAAAAGGAGGGAGGGAGCGTCCTGGCAGGAGAGAGGCAGCGGATCCCTGCCTCTTCCTGCCAGGCCCCCTCCGTCCTTCCTTTCCTCCCCGGTGGCATCCCAAACGGAACGCCACTTCCAGGGTGAAAGGAGGGAGGAGGGGTCCTGGCAGGAGAGAAGGCAGCGGATCGCTGCCTCTTCCCTGCCAGGCCCCCTCCGTCCCTTCCTTTCCTCCTGGCGGCGGCCCAAACGGGAGCGTTGGAAGGGCGGGGGATGCCCGGTGGCTCCTCTCCCTTCCAAGGCACCCTGGCAGCAGCTGAAGGCGACGATTTCGCATCCCCCGCCTTCCAAGGCATCGGCGCCGAGAGAGGGGGACAAGCGGCGGTACAGGGAGGAGGGGCCAGCTCTCTTCCTCCTGCCTGTATCCTCCGTCTCCCTCTGTCAGCGGCGCCGCTGCAAACTGCCTCCCGCGCCCGCCGAGAGAGGGAGAAGGGTGATACAGGCAGGAGGAGAGGCTGGCTCTCCTCCCTGCCTGTATCGCCCCCTCCGTTCCTCTCTCGGCGCCGCCCGCGATGCAGTTTGCATTAGCGCCGCCGAGAGAGAGAGGGTAGGTAGGGAGGAGGAAGAGAGCTGGCCCCTCCTCCTGTACCGCCCCTTTCTCCCTCTCGGCGGCGCCAATGCAACTGCATCGCATCGGGCGCCGCCCGAAGAGGGACGGAGGGGGGCGATACAGGCAGGGAGGAGCAGCCAGCTCTCTTCTCTCCTGTCCCGCCTCCCCCCCCGGCTGCCATTTAAAAAAAAATGAATTTTTTTTGGAAAAAATCTTGCTGGGGTAGCGGGACGTGTCCAGGCTGGGGGCCGGATCCGGCCCGCGGGCCGCCTGTTGGACAGCCCTGGTTTAGAACTATGATTGCCCCGCCCTAGTACGTACCTATTTGCGCTCCGCACTTCCAACAGCTATTATTCCATTTCTTCAATACCCCAGTTGTGGTGTTAGATGCCAGCGGGCAAGCTTATTGTCACCTGTTGGATTGCTTTGGCGTCATATCTACCCACCACTCCACCTTTTCCCCTGCCAATAATCCACCTCTTTTGTGTTCCTCCTCACTCCCACAAGCCCCCCCCCCCCCACTGGACTGTGCCCTCCACTGCCAGGATCTCGGGGCTCAACTGTAGGATCTGCGCTGATCCTCTGCCGCTGGGGTTCTCGCCCTCCCTCTCGTTGTCCCAGCCGGTGCGGATAGCAGATGAGCTGCATCAGCCGCTGGGCCTGGGTGTTGCTCAAGACCGGGTCCTGCAGGTCATTGCTGTCTTCGCACAGGGACTTCAGGCAGCGCCCACCCACTCCTGCCCGAGAAGGAACAGGGAGGCCGCATTAGTGTGGTTATACAAGATCAAGTGGGTGTAAATCAATATATCATAAACACAGTATTTTAAAAAATGTTCTCTTTTTTTAAATGTCATTTCTAATCTGTTCATGGAAAACTTTATTAAACCGCAAACACTTTGCTGCCGTGGGAGGGATATTTATTTATTTGTGACGTTTTTATGCCACCCTTCTCGCCCGAAAATCGACTTACAAGTTATATGTAAATATATTACATTATTACCATATTAGTACCATATTATTACCATATTAGTACCATATTGTACTACAATTCACTATACTGTAAATTTATTAGTAATACCAAATGTAATATGAAATACATAATTATTACATTGTATTATTATTAGTATTATATTGTATTATAATATACTATATTGTTAGCACAGTACATTCTTAGTATTATATATTACCATACTATATTGTAATATTATTAGTAATATTACATGCAATACAAAATATATAACTCTTATATTGTATTATTATTCGTATTACATTGTATTACATAACCTTATTATCAATATTATATGCATATCTATATATAAAAAGAAGAGCTGTCGTCCCTGAGTAGCCTATAGACAGCAAAACCACACAAAACAGACACACAAAAACAGCCCACATACCCACAAAACCCTACAGTATGTTTTACCACCCCCATTAAAAAAATTAAACAAAACTGTCAAAAACATGAAAAACCAATGGGACTACAACCCATCAGCCCCCATGCCACAGCAGCGGTGCACAGTTCTCATTGCTGGCAAGACACAAACCCTTCGCCCTCCCCCAGCACGGAGAACAGTGGAAGAAGGCCCCCATCTGACCCAAGGCCTGCAGCGACTGCTGCCTCGGCCCCCTCCCTGTCTCCTCTGGCCAGCGGGAATGGCTGGCAGCGGCGTTAGCCTCAAGACCTAAAAGGAGGAGAGGCTCGTTGTCTTCGCCACAGCAGGAGCTGGATTACTGCCCAAAGGAGCCCCACGGGCCAGCCGCGACAACAACCGATGCCTCGGCCGCAGAAGACAGCGGCCCACCCTCCTCCTTATAGGTCTTCTACGCCCGGCGGTGCTGGCTAAAGAAGGAGGGAGGCCCGCTGTCTTGTGCGGGCTCTGGAGGCCTCGCCGGCAGCAATTGAGGCCCCAGCTGTGGCGATGGTGACGGGCCTCCTTCCTCCTTTCAGGTCTTCAACAGCCAGCGCCGCCGCCATATATATAATATTTTTAGCACAGCACAACATCAGTCATATATTAATACTATAATATATTATATTAATATATAAGCCTTAAAGGGCTATGGCAGTACAGTGTTCCCTCACTTACATGAGGGTTACATTCCAGGACCTCCGCGACACGTGAAAATCCGAAGTAGGGACTCTATTTATTTCAATACTTATACATCATTTTTAGCACATTTATACACTATTTTAAGTCTTTATACAGTTAAAATAAAGTGAAGGAAAGGAAGGAGAAAGGCTCTTCAAGGCCGGAAGGAGGGGAGGACTAAGGAGGGGAAAACCCACAAAACAGTGAAAAAACCATGATATTTATTTTAAATTAATATTTTTTTTAAAATCCATGAAAATGGCGAGTCCGTTAAATGTGAACCGCAAAGTAGCGAGGGATCACTATAAAAGTGCAATAGCTCTTGGTCTGCAACCTTTCTCTCCAAAAACTTATGAATAAAGGTCTCTAGAATCCATAGATTGATAGTATATAGCAGGGCTGTTCCAACTGGCGGCCCCAAGATCCGGCCCGTAGCCTCTTGGACACGGCCCCACCTATGCCCTCAGCCGCCATTTTTAAATTTGAAAAAAATCGATTTTTTTAAAAAAGCAGGGGGGGGGCTGGGGGGCGGGGCAGGGAGGGAGGAAGAGAGCTAGCTCCTCCTCCTTTCGCTCCCTACTCAGGGCGGGGAGCCGCGAAAAAGCAGGCGGCGGCGCCAAGAGCAGGCGCGTCACAGGCCCTGGCGTGGCGGCTCTGCTCCTTGGCACCGCCACCCTCCTTTTCAGCCCCCTCCGCCCTGGGAAGGAGGAGGGCGCCAAAAGGAGCGTGCCAGGGGGCAGCGCATCACGCCAGGCCTGTGATGCGCTGCTCTTGGCGCCCTTACTCCCACAGCCGTTTAGGAGGGGCGGGCCTGGGCGGGGCGGAGGCCTGGGGCGGGGCCAGGGGGCGAGCGGCGGCCCCCTGGTCATCAGTGACCTTT
>JARBWK010003036.1:0-13431 GCA_030556195.1 Anolis apletophallus | reverse complement strand
TGGGGTTCAGAATGCTCTTAGGGTAACTATAAATCCCAGCAACTACAACTCCCAAATGTCAAGGTCTATTTCCCCTGAACTCCATCTGCGTTCATAGTTGGGCATATTGAGTATTCATGCCAAGTTTGGTCCTGATCCAACATTGTTTGAATCGACAGTGCTCTTTGAATGTAGGTGAACTACAACTCCAAAACTCAAGGTCAATGCCCACCAAACTCTTACATCATTTTCTCTTGGTTATGGGAAGTTTGTGTCTTTCTGCCATTCCTGCCAGGATATCTATGTTGTGTTCATCGAAACAGGCCCAGGTTTCCCACTGAGTGTATAAATACATTTAAAAACATATTAACTATATGTATTACTGTGTTAGAGTGTCATTTTGTGTCATTTTGGTTGGTGGTGTGCCCCAGGATTTTGCAAATGTAAAAAGTGTGCCGCAGCTCAAAAAAGGTTGGGAAACACTGGCCTAGGGGCACAAGCTGAGGGGGGGGGCGCAGATCACGGACCAAAAAAACCTGGTCCGCGCACCTCTTGCCCCCTTTCTCATGCCCCTCCTCGCTCCTTCTCCCGGCAAAGTCTCTGCTCCATCGCACGCGCGCACTCTCTCGCTCGCTCTCTCGGGCGTGCTCTCTCTCACACCCTCTCTTGCTCTCGCTCCCCCCTCTCTCGCATGCGTGCGCGCTCTCTCTCTCTTGTGCGCGCCTTTGGAGCGGGTTTGCACCCCCTGTGCTCTCCCAAGCCTCCCGACTCGAGGAGACCTTCAGAGCACAGCGGAGCTTTCCAACCGGTGGGAATGGGGACCTTGGAGGTGGCGGGATGGTGCCTACTCGCCTTTCTCTTCTGCTCCGGAGGCACCATGGCGAAAGCCAGCCAAGTGTGGGTCTGAGTGGTGTGTGTGTGTGTGTGTGGTGGGGAGTGTCAGCGGCGCCTTGGCCAATGCGGGATAGCGCAGTGGACAAAGGAGCGGCCGCCATCTTGGAAGAGGATCGAGCGATCGGAGGCGCGGTCGCCATTTTGGTTCTCCTTGTTCCGTGTTGGTTCGGCAGTGGGGGAAACTGTGGGGCCTGAGTCGTTGGAGTTCCCGCCGAAGAAGGACAAGGGGGTGGGGTTCCGGGGTTATCTGTTCAAGGATTGGCTCTTCGCCAGAGGGGGGAGGGGCTCGGGGAGTTCTAAGCAGGGATTTTGGAGGGAATGCCTCAGTACGGTTTTTTTTGCCTTGGAGTAAGGACCCATAAAGCATTTCCTCAATACTCGAGTGAGTGTGGTTATTTGGGCGGCCTACCAACGCTGACACAAAAACCGTACTCACAACCTGAATCGCAGTCGTGAGCTGATCCGACCGCGACCCCCCCCTGAGATGTCTAGCGGAAGGGAGGAAGACCTCCAGGAGCCCCGAGTGGGGCCTCGCTGGCGGGGAACCGAGGAGGGGGAAGACGGGACCCTCGGCGAGGCGGCTGGAGGCCCGGAGGAAGAGAGGCCTGTGATTGTCCCCGGAGCAGGCGACCAGGAGGCCGCGATTCCTCCCCGCCGGTGGGACGAGAAGGTGACGCGGCGGAGGAAGGGGAGCCCCAGGCCCGAGGAGGGAGCCGGTCAGCCCCCAGTGGAAGGCACGAGTCGGGGCGAGCGGATGGAGGAGGTGATGGGAGAGATGGCCAGAGCCCTGGCCGACATCCGCCAGCAGATGGGAATGATGCAGAGGCGGATGGACGCATGGGGACCCCCCCCCCCGGAGGAAGACCGAGGTACGGAGGGGTGTTCAAGCTATGCGGGCCGGAGGCCAGAGAGGCCGCCGTCCGGCAGGGCCGCCTTCGGAGGGGCCGGCGCCGACTTCACCCCCGCCAGGGGAACTTCCACCTTCAACCTGGGCCCAAGCGACCGGACCCTGGAAGGAAGCGGCCATCGGAGAGACTTAAAAGTCAAGTTCGATGGAGACCCAAGCCACCTTTCCTTTTTTGTCACCAATGTCCGCAACTTTATGGAGGACTATGGAGACTCGTTCCCCTCCGAGGCGGCCCAAGTGAGGGCCGTGGGAAGCAACCTGAAAACCGCGGCGGCCGACTGGTTGGTCCAGATGACCGAGACCGATGCCCCGGAGCTTAGGGATCTCGAGGCCTTCCTGAGGGCGCTGCAGCAGCGGTTTAGAGACCCGCACGCGGAAGCGAAAGCTAAAGCAGAATTGAAGCGGATCTACCAGGGGTCGAGGGCGGTATCCGAGTACGCCCTGGCGTTCAAGGCTCTTGCCGGAAAAATCCGTGACTGGTCAGAGGCGACCAAATTAGACTATTTCAAAGCAGGACTGAGGAGAGAGACCCTGGATTGGGCTCTGAACCGCAGAAACCCGGACACCCTGGAAGGATGGATTGACCTGGCCGGCCAAGTGGAGTGCGACCGGGAGGCGACACCCAGGAGGCACCGGGACGCCCATCGAGCACGCGACCCAGCTCCAACCACACGAGCGGGGCTGGCCCGGAGGTCGCCAACCCGGCGGAGGTCGCCGAGTCGAGACGCAAATAGACCGTGGAGAGGCGCTTGCTTCACCTGCGGGCGAGAGGGGCACCGGGCGGTCGAATGCCCGAGGAGGCCGCCCGCCGCGAAGGGGGAGAAGGGTCCGGACCCGACCCCTGGGACACCGAAGACGACCAAGGCCAAGGGAGCGGCGGCGAGAGAGTTGGCCCGAGCGCCAACCAACCCGAGGGGCGGAGGAGACCACGGGAGAGGCGCGGAGGAGAGCGGATCGGAAGAGTCGGCGGAAAACGAGGCCGATCTGCCGTGAGCGCCCGGCGGCAGATCTCACCTTCCCAGGGCGGTGAGTCTGAGCCTCCCAGTGGAGGAATCCTCACATTTAAGGTAGCCGTGCGCGGCCCCGCGACCGGCAAGGAGACCGAGGCTAGTGCCATGCTAGACTGTGGGTGCACCCGATGCTTAATGTCCCCTGGCTTAGCAGCCCAGCTAGGAGTGACCCCCCGGGAGCTAGCGGCCCCGATCCTGTTCGCGCAGCTGGATGGGACCTTCGCCAACGGCGCGCCCGCCACTGGAAAGACCGGGGAGTTAGAGGTGCGGATAGGGGCCCACAGAGAGCGCATCAATTTTGTGATCTCCGAGATGGCTAACCAACCCTTAATCTTGGGCAGCCCCTGGTTGGAGGAACACAATCCAAGGATCAACTGGAGGACAGGGGAGGTGCGCTTCAGAGATGGGCAGGTTCAGGCTAAGATAGAATACCCAGGAGAAGGAGGGAGTCCGAATACGGCAGGAGCCGGGCTCGCTCAACTGGCAGGAGTACCGCAGGACTATTGGGAGCTGGCTGAGGTGTTCAGCGAGAAAGAATGCGACGAGCTGCCACCCTCCCGCGCCATGGACTGTGCCATTAAGATAGAAGAGGGGGCGACACTCCCCAAGCCCAAGATGTATGCAATGTCGGAGCCGGAGAAAAGGGCGCTGAGGGAGTTCATAGACAAAAACCTGGCCAGAGGCTTTATTAGACCCTCGGATAGCCCGATGGCGGCCCCCGTGCTCTTCCGCCCCAAGGCGGATGGGAGTCTCCGGCTCTGTGTAGACTACCGAGGGATAAACGCCATCAGCTTGGCGAATCCGTACCCCCTCCCCTTGATGTCCGAGATCCTGGCCCAGTTGGGGAAGGCCAGGCTGTTCACTAAGCTAGACATTCGAGAGGCATTCTATAGAATCCGGGTCAAGCCGGAGGACTGCTGGAAGACAGCCTTCAACTGTCACTTGGGCCATTTCGAGTTTTTAGTCACCCCTTTCGGCCTAAAGGGGGCGCCAAAAATCTTCCAACAGCTGATCAACGAGGCCCTCAGGGACCTGTTGTACAAGGGGGTCATTGTGTACCTGGACGACGTCCTGATCTACACAGAGACTCGTACAGAGCACGTGGCTTTGACCCGGGAAGTCCTGAGGAGGCTGAAAGACAATCGGCTATACGCCAAGTTGTCCAAATGCGAGTTCCATCAGACCGAGTTGAACTACTTGGGATATCGCATCTCCACACGGGGCATCGCGATGGACCCGGCAAAGGTGCGAGACGTACTGGAATGGGAAGCCCCCCGCACGCGGAGACAGCTGCAGGGGTTCCTGGGATTCGCTAACTTCTACCGGCAATTCATCCCGAAATTTGCAGAAACTACCTTAGCGCTAACAGACCTGCTTAAGACTAAGGGGTTGGGAGAAACCAGGAAGACCAAAACCCCTAGCGCCAAACTTCAATGGACACCACAGTGTCAAGAGGCGTTCGTGAACCTCAAGCAGCAGTTTACCAGCCAGCCCCTGCTGATTCACCCGGTGATGAACAGGCCCTTCACAGTGCAGTGTGACGCGTCTGAGGCGGCATACGGGGCGGTCCTCCTCCAGCCGGATAAAGAAGGCCACTTGCGGCCATGTGCGTACCTCTCCAAGAAGTTCACCCAAACAGAAAAAAGATGGCACGTATGGGAGAAGGAGTCATTTGCCATACGGGCGGCCCTGGCCCATTGGAGGCACTTCCTGGAGGGAGCCCCGGTCCCTTTCGAAGTTTGGACAGATCATAAGAACCTGCAGGCCCTGCAGACCCCCCAGAGACTGAATGCTAAGCAGCTGAGATGGGCCCAGTTCTTTAGCAGATTCAACTTTAGGTTGAAATACATCCCGGGCCCGAAAAATGTCGTGGCGGACGCTCTCTCGCGCATGCCTGATGCGGACTATTCGGCCCCAGGGGAGATGGGAACCGTATTCTCTAACCCACAACTGGGCTTGGTCGCCGCCACTCGGGCAGCAGTCAAAGCAAAGCCCACCGCCGGGGAGCTGGCAAGGCCTCTCCTGGACCAGATCAAGGCAGCGTCCCGCACAGACGAATGGCTGGTCCGGCACCCGGAAGGCCTGGAAGAGAATGATGGCATTTGGAGCCAGGGAACCAAGGTTTACGTCCCCGAGGCCCTGAGGGCACAGGTTCTAGAAATAGGGCACGACACGCTCTTGGCAGGACACTTCGGGCTCTCAAAGACGCTGAAGCTACTCGCCCGGCAGTTCTGGTGGCCGATGATGAGGAGGGACGCAAAACAATACATCGCCGAGTGTGACGTGTGCGCCAGGAATAAAACGAAGGTGGGACGCCCCACGGGGCTATTGCAGCAAGTAGCTGACCCCGCAGAACCATGGAGAGAAATAGCCATGGATTTCGTAGTAGACCTCCCAGAGAGCGGGGGGTTCACCGCCATCTGGACGATAGTGGACCTGTTCTCCAAGCAGGCCCACTTTGTGCCGTTGCGGCGACTGCCAACGGCACCGGAGCTGGCCAAACTCTTCGTACATCATGTATTTCGCCTGCATGGTAGCCCTCGCCGGGTCATAAGTGACCACGGGCCACAGTTCGCTGCTAAATTTTGGAAGGCGTTCCTGGCCGCCCTGGGGACCCAACGGGCGCTGAGCACGGCGTTCCATCCCGAGACAGACGGAGCGACCGAAAGAGTTCAGAGGACGCTCCAACAATATTTGAGGTGCTTCTCTACGTATCAGCAGGACCAGTGGGCCAACCTGTTGGATGTGGCAGAATACTGCTATAACAACACCGACCACGCGTCCACGGGTGTGTCTCCGTTCCGGGCCGTGGGGGGTCGAGACTTCCTGCCCTTCCCAGCTATTGACACTTCCGCACCACCACCCTGCACCCCCGAGTCCTGGGGCGCTCGGGTTGCCGCAGCCTGGCCAGAGATCCAAAAGACGCTGAGGAAGGCCAGAGAAGACTACAAAACTCATGCACATAAAAAGAGAGGGCCACAGCCAACCTATGCGGTAGGAGACATGGTATATCTCTCAACGAAGCACCTGCGATCGACCCAGCCCTCCCGCAAGTTTGCGGACAAGTTCGTTGGCCCACTACGGGTGACTGACGTGATCAACCCGGTTACCCTTAGGCTAGACCTTCCCCATACGTGGCGCAAGGTACACCCGGTGTTCCACGTTAGCCTGCTAAAAAAGGCAGTGACCCACCGCAAGTGGTCTCCACAGAAAAGCGCCCCAGTTCCGATCATGATCGGGGAACATACTCACTTTGAGCTTAAGGATATCTTGGACTCTAAAAGGCTTAGGGGCAGACTTCAATACTTTGTACAGTGGCTTTCCAAAGACTTGCAGCCAGAGTGGGTGTTAGCCGAACATGTCAAGGCCCCCAGATTAGTCAAAAGGTTTCATAGGGCCTTCCCGGACAAGCCAGGGCCCTGAAAACACTTTGCTTCTTTTCCCTCAGGTCGGTGGACTCCTTCGGGAGGGGGCTATGTCAGTGGCGCCTTGGCCAATGCGGGATAGCGCAGTGGACAAAGCGCGGCGCCATCTTGGAAGAGGATCGAGCGATCGGAGGCGCGGTCGCCATTTTGGTTCTCCTTGTTCCGTGTTGGTTCGGCAGTGGGGGAACTGTGGGGCCTGAGTCGTTGGAGTTCCCGCCGAAGAAGGACAAGGGGGTGGGGTTCCGGGGTTATCTGTTCAAGGATTGGCTCTTCGCCAGAGGGGGGAGGGGCTCGGGGAGTTTTGAGCAGGGATTTTGGAGGGAATGCCTCAGTACGGTTTTTATTGCCTTGGAGTAAGGACCCATAAAGCATTTCCTCAATACCCGAGTGAGTGTGGTTATTTGGGCGGCCTACCAACGCTGACAGGGAGCCTAATTCCAAAGTGTGGCCTAGGGTGCAAAAAAGTGTTAATCCGGGCCTGCCTTAACAATCGTAAAATTAATAATAATAATAATAATAATAACTTTATTTTTATACCCCGTCTCCATCTCCCCGAAGGGACTTGGGGCAGCTTACATGGGACCAAGCCCAGTCGACAAAGTTAAAACGTAACTTATTTGAAATATATAACATCAATACAAAACAACATAAAACAGCATAAATTGTTATAATGTTATAAAACAACATTATAACAATATATAAAACAAGCATCAGAATCAACAAACAATGGTACCCAAGTCTCCTTGTGGGTGTATAGCGTGTGTTCGTTTCGACGTCCAACAGATGGCGCTGTTTTTTGAAAGAAAACATGATTTTATCTGTCACAGGTGTGGCATCTATCTAATAGTTGGTATGTGGAAACATTAAAACATTTGTGTGTTCAAATGCTAAGTTGTGTCAAAATTTCAAAGCAATAGGTGAAGTATTTTGGGAGATTTGAGGTAATGAACAAACTGACATCTACATTTTTTACTTATACAGATAAGATCCACTTAAGATAAAATAATGCTGTCTCGCTGTTCTTTGTGGAAATGACTTCTAACGTCTTCTTTTTGTCCTTGCAGCCCAACCAGTCTGTGACAGGGTCAGCCATATTGACTCTGAAAGGAGACATTAAAGAGATTTACAACGTCTACTTCATGGGTCGGATTGTGACCAAGGAGGTCCCCCCAAATTGAGGCTCCAGCCGCTATTTCTCAGGAAATATGGAGGAAGGTTGATTCTCACAAATCTCTCAGGACATCTAGAAACGAAGCGGAGGGGAGGGAGGCATTGCATGCTTTGCCCAAAATCAAAAAAACAAACAGGTTTTCGATTATGCCATTGAAAGTGGCACGATCCTTCATGTCTTTCATTCAAAACAAGGCCCATTGAAGCCAGAAAAGGCTAATTATTTTTGTCCGACCTCAGGCTTCAAGGCCGATAGCATCTTTTCTATACATGTGATATTAAATAGTTTTTGTTTTTTGTTACTTAATGCAGCAACTTTTCAATACACTTGAGATGGTTTAGAGAAATGAGTCTGCCTTATTCTAAGTTACTCAGTAGTGCATTACACATTTCGGTCTGGATCAATAGTGTATATTTAAATGCAATAAAAGTTTATCTCTGCATTAGGAAACAGGAGATCTAACCAGCATGTCTCTGTGAAAGGGAGGTTCTGCTGGGTTGGACCAAGCAAGAGCAAAAGGGAAGGATAGCTATGAAGGAGCTAGCTGAGATACTAAACATCTCATATACTAAACACTAAACATTTTGCTATGTTCAGCAGGAGTCTACCATATTTTATTTATTTATTTATTTATTTCGATTTTATAGACCAGGGGTGCCCACACTTTTTCATCATGCAAGCTACTATATAATAATAATAATAATAATAATAATAATAATAACTTTATTATTTGTGAGTCGCCCTCCACCACTGGTGCTCCGGGCGACTTACATCATTTAAAAAACCCAAAATACAACAGTTTAAAAACATAGGTACACACGCCAGAAAGGCTCAGTCTCCAGGCGTCCGATCAACCCCAAATGCCTGGCAGAAGAGCCAGGTTTTCAGGTCCGATAGGAATCTGATTTGGGCCGATGTGGCCCTGAGGGCAGGCGGGAGGGTGTTCCAGATCATGGGGAGCCACCACGGAGAAGGCTCTCCGTCGGGTCTCCATCAGCCGAGCCTCTCTCACCCCAGGGATGGCTATACGATCACCATTTATGGCACGCGCTGGCCTCTCGGTGCGTTGGACTGTCAGCCGATCGCCCAGATAGGCTGGCCCAATATTATGCCGTGCTTTAAAGGTGAGCGCCATAAGTTTGTAAATCACTCTGAACTCTGTGGGCAGCCAATGAAGATCTTTTAAAATTGGAGAGATATGGTTTCTGACAGATGCCCCAGAGATGAGTCTGGCCGCTGCGTTCTGAATGAGCCTCAGCCTCCATGGTCAGCAGTGAGTCCAACTTGACCCCCAGACTCTTTACCAAGGGCGACAGGCGTAAGGCCTTGCCGTCCAGGGTAGGCAGCCAGCACTCCCACCCCACTGGGCCACCCAGCCATAGGATCTCCGTCTTCGATGGATTCACCTTCAATCGTCTAGCTTGCAGCCATCCAGTCACAGCTTCAAGGCACCGATGGAAATAATCGGGTATGGTTTCAGGCCTGCCCTCCATCCTCAGCACAAGCTGAGTGTCATCAGCATATTGATGGCACTCCAGACCGAAACTCCGCACCAACTGGGCCAGCGGTCACATATAGATGTTAAATAATAGTGGGGATAGGATGGCACCATGAGGTATTTCCACAGTCAAGTGGGGATCTCTCGGAAACCAATCTATCCCTCTCCACTCGTTGTCCCCGACCCTGGAGAAAGGAGGCCACCCATCTAAGGGCAGTCCCCCTCACCCCAGACTCGGCTAGATGATGGACTAACAATGCGTGATCTACTGTGTCGAAGGCTTCTGTGAGGTCTAATAACACGAGCAATGCCGACCCGCCTCAGTCCAATTGGCAGCAACTGTGGACAAGTCTACATAGGGACCCCCAAACGCAGCATTGCCCAAATCAAGAAACACAAAAAGCACTGCAGAGCACCTGATGAACCAACCTGGACACAGAAATGCTGGACTGCTCTCACAACCACCATGTCAGGCTGCACAGTGAAGCCACTGAAATCCACAAGCATGTGAACAAGGTCATCAGAAAGGAAGAAACCATGAAAATGAACAAAATCTGGCTACCAGTGTTTAAAAAACCCTCTAAAATCATAACAGTAAATGAATAACGCTCAAAAACAGGGAAATTCCAGACAAGAAGCAATCGGGGACAGCTAACCACCTCCCAACAAAGGATTCCCCCACACAGTAGGAAGCCACACCTTGAAAACTGCTAGGCCATTAAATGCTAATCAAGGTGGCCAATTGCTACATTCACTCCTACCTCAAACAGACAAAAGTTATTTCTCCCACCCTGGACATCCCATAGATATATAAACACCACTTGCCTAGTTTCCAACAAACCTCACAACCTCTGAGGATGCCTGCCATAGATGTGGGTGAAACTTCAGGAGGAAATGCTTCTGGAACATGGCCGTACAGCCCGGAAAACACACAACAATCTAGTGATTCCGGGCATGAAAGCCTTCGACAATATATTACTACATATATAGCATTGAATACTAAAATCAGAATCATCCATGACATAGTATTTCCATTCTCTATGCACGGTTAGAAAAGTTAACTGGGAAGAAAGCTGATAGGAAGAGAATCAATCATGTGGAGTTCTACGGATGGCGTGGAGTGCTGTAATGCCCAATGTATGGATCAGAAGCAACTAAAGCTGATTCACAAATAATATATATCTATTCCCCGATTTTTCTTTGGTTTCGGAAAATTGCAGGGAGATCAGAATCCTGAGCAGAAAAACAGGTTTTGGAGACACTAGCTTAAAGCTAATCTTAAAAGCTGTGGCATAGACACAGAGAACTGGGGAAACCCTGGCCCTTGAGTGCTCAAACTGGAGGTCAGCTGTGACCAGCAGTGCTGCAGAATTCGAAGAGGCATGAATGGAGGGAGAAAGGAAGAAATGTGCCAAGAGGAAGGCGCATCAAGCCAACCCTGACTTGGACCGCCTTCTACCTGGAAATTGATGCCCTCACTGTGGAAGAACATGAGGATCAAGAATATGTTTCCACAGCCACCTACGTATCCACCGCCAAGACTTACTTATTTTCACTAAATTAATTTTACCACCTACTCCTTCATGACTGATACATTTGAATTCTTCCATTTTTGTGCACAGAACAACCTTGCAGTTGTCACCCTACATGGCAGTCGTCTCCCACGGGTCTCGTCCGTCAACTCCAACAGAAACAATTCCAGTTTTGATTCAATCTAATATTTCGATTCCTCTGCATCGATTTGGGGGGTTGACCATGAAATACAATGTGACATTTCTGTGAAAATGCATATGATAAGAACCGTGACTACTTGCAATACCAGAAAATGGGGAAAGGTTACAGTTCTTATCGTAGAACTATTTTCCATTTGCAGCTGTAATTGTTGTGAATTGTTATCGTGCTTATGTTTGCAAATGCCCAAGGCTCTTCCTCTTGCATTTCACACCCTTTGGGCCCAAAGGTTTATTTTACGTGCGCCCTCTCTTTGTTCTTTCCAGAACTTCTCAGGCAACTGAGCCTCGGGTGCCAGGCATCTCATAGCACGAACTCTGCTCAGTAAATGCCATAACAATTGTATATTAAGGGCTACAGGACTCTGGCTATTTTAAAATAGAATAGTGTAACCTTGTTTGGGTGAGGATATTTATATTGATGGAGGATAGACCTGTGCACGGTATTCGTTTGTCCCGTTTCATCTGAAAGCAAACTGTTCTACTTTCATTGCATCGACTGGACTTGAGTGATCAGTCTGTTGAAAAGTCCTCCTGGTTTCCATGTCACATCACTGTCAAGAGAGCCTGAGAGCATTCGACTCGTTCCTGCTTCTGGAAAGGTGTAAGCAGCCGGGGGACCCAGCGAGCAGATACCCAGAGGCGGCCCAAGGTAATATTAAATGGTAGGCGAAAATTATTTTGGTGGCACCCCCCAAACCAAACCTGGAGCAGGCGCAGAGCCGGAGTTACCAGCTGGTGCGGAGGCTGAGTTTCCAGCATGTGGAGGTGGAGTTTTCAGCTAGCGCGGAGGCAGAGCCTCCATGCATGCTGGAAACTCCGCCTCCACGCTGGCTGGAAACACAGCAGACGTGAAAGCGGAGTTTCCAGCCGCCAGCAGTGCACCCCTGTGGATCTGGTGCTCTCGGCGGGCGCCTACTCCGCCAAGTGCGTTAATCCGCCCCTGCAGATAACTTATGTATGGGAAGATGGTCTTGGGTGATTTTTTTCACAGACCCCACACTCATCTTGACAGTTTGGGCTAGTGGACGAATGGTTATGCAGCAATTTTCCAAAATGGTGACGTCCACTTGCTGGATGGTGTGTTTATCAATAGCAGAGTGAGGTCGCCCTGGAATTGGAGCTGTTTCCACCGAAGTCCGACCACATGGGAATTGACGATGCCAGTTCTTAACTATGTCATATGCTGGGGAATCATTCCCATAAACCTCTTTCACCTCATCGAGCATCTCCTTTGGTGTGCAGCCATTCAAGGAAAGGAACTTGATGACTGGTCTGTCTTCCACTGGGTCCATTATCAAACCTCACTCCACTTCAGCACCTGTAACATCAAAACTGTTACCAGTTCTGAGTTGTAAATGGGCACATAACCTATAGAGACTTATATCATTACACATGTGCAGTTTCAGCGTGCTGTGATAAAAAGAAGTGGGTCGGGGGAAATCTTTTGTCAGCTCCGGCTGGTTCGTTTGTTGCCATAACGGACCATGCCGATCGCGCCAATTGATATGGACACTGTTTGGCGGGCTCTGGTCAGACCCAGCCCTTTGATCTGCCAGATACCTTCCTGGACTTTGATATACGGACAGGCCAGATGGTCAAGCCTCGGAAGGAGGGACCCAACAGGGGGGCGGGCCAGGGAGGGAGTTTGAGGGACTGTTTGCGCGGGCTTTCTTTAGTCTATCTTTGCTTAGCCTGGAGTAAGGAACCCAATAAAAGATCTATCCTTCAACCCAGCTTGGAGTGAGCCTGCTTCATTGGACCCCCCTTTCCGGAGCATTACATAAAGATAGACTCACCAACTTATACGGCACTGAAAACCCTCCCACCGTAACCAACCTATAAGAGATGTCACGAGCAGAAGGAAAACCCCATTGCTAGCTGCCACTTGGGATACTGGAAGAGGAGGTAGAGGGAGGAATGGGACGAGGACGAGACCGAAGCGGAGCGTCCGGAGGAGAACCACAGGTGGTGGTGTCCGGGATGGATGGTGAGGAGAACCAGAACCCTCCCCAGCAGCCAAGAGACGCCAAGCGCCGCGCTGCGAAGGCATCCAACCCAGAAATGCTGCGGATGGAGTTGCAGATGTTCCAGATGTCGGAAGCGATGCAGAGGATGCAGTCCCAATTAGACCTACTGATGAGTAGACCGGAGGAGAGGCCTTGGGGGACCCCTGAACCCGCTCCCCGAGGGAGGAGCCTGAGTCGGGGCTCGGGACAGTCTGGAAGGCCCTCGGGGGAGAGTGAGGTTCTCGGAAGAGTTCCACCTACCCAGAGGGGCCGCCTCTACCCCAGCCTGGGCCCGGGGACCAGAGCCAAGAGATGACGGGGCGCGAAGAGACCTAAAGGTAAAGTTCGACGGGACCCCGCCAACTGTCTTATTTTGTCACCAATGTCCAGAATTACATGCTGGATTATGGGGATTCGTTCCCTCGAGGCAGCCAAGGTGCGGGCCGTGGGGCCAACCTGAAGGAGGCCAGCGCCGATTGGCTGATACAGTTAACAGACACTCAAGCGCCGCAACTGGGGCGGCTAGACACCCTGCTAGAGGCCCTGCGAGCCCACTTTGTAGACCCCTTAGCAGGAAAGAAAGCCAAGGCCCAACTGAGGAAGATTTACCAAGGCCAGAGGTCCGTCTCGGAATACGCTTTAAGCTTCCGAGCCCTAGCGGGGAAGATCCGAGGCTGGTCCGAATCCACCAAACTCGAGTGCTTCAAGGCAGCCCTAAGGCAGGACATCCTGGAATGGGCGTGCACAGGGGTAGCCCCGAGACCCTGGAGGACTGGATAGCCTCGGCAGGGAGAGAGTGGAGTGTGAT
>JARBWK010003035.1:0-13431 GCA_030556195.1 Anolis apletophallus | reverse complement strand
CCCCCTCCTCCTCCTCTGCTCTTTCTGATGCTGTCTTTTGGAGGTTGGATCCAACTTGCGCCTGGGAGACTTCCTCCTTTGCCCCCGCTTGGCCCGCAGGAGAGGAGGAAGGAAAGA
Organism: Anolis apletophallus; assembly: GCA_030556195.1. Classification (NCBI taxonomy): domain Eukaryota; kingdom Metazoa; phylum Chordata; class Lepidosauria; order Squamata; family Anolidae; genus Anolis; species Anolis apletophallus. The sequence continues at coordinate 13,314 of JARBWK010003035.1, read as the reverse complement.
GAGGGGGGAGAGGGGGGAGACTACAATTCCCAGAATGCCTAGCGGCATTCACTTCCATTTCTTCATAAAAATGCGGGGAAAAGAAACGGCCGGGGCAGGAAGATGAATGAAGGCGGGAAGGAACCGAGGGGCAGAAGACAGGGAGAAAGTGTGTGAGTAGTACCATAATTAAGAATTAATTACGATAATAACGCAAATTCCTAGCCTCAAGGAGCGTAAATCAAAGTCTACTTCCGGTTTGGCGGGGCAATTACTTAAATGCTCAGAATTAGCATTTTGAACAGATCTAATACAAACTGATTTAATTTCTTTATATGAAAACCCAACCCTATTGTTTACATTTATCTGAGAGTATCCCCTTGTCTACCCTGGCTAAATAAAATGTTCTCTGCTTGAACCTGCTGTGAGTACTCCAGACAATGTATGGCCAGTTCAGAAGCCAAAGCACTTCTTTCAGTCTTTAATCCAGTACAAGAATTGTACTTCAGAGTTTCCAGGAACTTCAGTGTGACTTCCACTATTTTTGACATGTGGACACAGCTGGATCAGGGGCAAACTAGCATTCATATGTCAGAAAGGCCCACTGCTGTTTTGCTGGCCAGAAGTAGGTCCCTGGTAGAGTCTTGCTGGTGATGTCACTTCTGGAGATTACATGGCTGGGTGCCAATGTCAATCTGCAGACTGCCCAGCAAACCATCTGGACTACAAAACAGCATTGGCTGTTCCAATGGTATATTCAGAGCAGCTCTGAAGCAGACTACTCCAGATTATTTAAACTTGGTATACATCCAGCTCAAATCCTGTAGAACCCAACATAAGCGTCTTCTAAATAAATGTACAGTGAACCCACAGTCAGTTAAGTAAATATGCTTAACTAATTTATAAATTTTGTTTTTATAAATCCTATTACAGTCAGCCATCCATATTCACTGGGGAGTCAAGGGCACAAAACCTCAATGAAAGTGAAAATTTACAAATAAAGAAATTGCTATTTTTAAAAAATATTCAATTTTCATTCATTCAATTTAATATTTGTTAATCGCCCTCCATCCCAGATGCTCTGGGCGATTTACATAAAGATACAGCATTAAAACAGACAAGTATTAAAATCAGAATTATAAAACAAAAGCTCTGTTTAAAATCCAGAAAGAAGAAGCACACCTCTAGGATTTTTAAGGTCTTCCAGTATGTCTTTATGGCCAACGTCTACTGGAAGCTGAGCACAGAATTGTGTTGGGAAACCTAGGAATTCCTAGAAAGGTGTTCTCTCTAGAAATCTCTAGGTCCTCCAGCATGAAAACAAAAAGCTGACCACACAGTCACACCACTGGCTTGGCATACCCCCCTCTGCCCTGGAGAAGCTGTGGTACAGCTAAAGCTGGTGGGGAGGGGGCGGGGCCTGGCGCCGCTTGGCTCCGCCCCCTGGCTGGAGCTCTACCACAACTTCTCCAGGGCAGAGGGGGGTATGCCAAGTTAGTGATGGCATAGCTAGCACCACTGGCTTGGTAATACCCTCCTCTACCCTTCTCAAGGTTGCAGAAGCTGTGGTAGACCTAAAGCCGGTGAGGAGGGGGTGGGGCCTGGCGCGGCTTGGCTCCGCCCCCTCTAGAAGTGCTGCATCAGCTGGGATCGACTCCAGATGGCCTCAGGATTGACCAGTCGATCGCAATCGACGTCCTAAGCACCCCTGATCTAGACAGCGTCTTTCTATTTGAAGTCTTTGTCATCCTCCCCCTTTAAGAATCCTCTCAGTGGTGGAGCTTCAGACAAGGCACATCTGGTTCATGGAAGAGTCAGCCCTTTTCATGACTGGAAGGTGAAGACAGAGAAAGGCCAGCAGATCTACAAATAGCATGTCCAGTTGGAGCTGTATGAGTTAAGTATGAGTTAAGTCCTGTCAGAGTTAAGTATTGAGACCATCTTAGAGACAGTTGAACACCATACAAGAAAGAGATAATAAGAAGAAATAAAGAGCTGTCTATCTCTCAAAGACTTTACCTCTCCTCATAAGACTTTGTATAGAGACTCAGAAGAGAAAGTCTAAAATTCCTGTCAGTTAATAAATTCCGGTTTGATTCAACTATACTTATAATATCTTATCTGTTCCTGTGCAGCCAGATCACCTTCCAAGGAGTTAAGATAGTGTGGTGGTAGGACAGTGAATGTTACTAGTATCCTTATCTTAAAAACAAACATTAAAATAACAAAATTGTGACTTGGCCGGGAATGAGCATCAAAGATTATTCAAGGCAAACCTAGAAGGTAATGATAAAAATCTCGGCTCAGTCATAGATTCAGCTACAGTATATTCTCTATAGAGTCTTTTGTGGCCTTCAACAAATTTCTACTTAATGTCAGTTCTTCATGTAAAAGTAAGAATAGTGCCCAGATTCAGTGTGATAAAAAATAAGGAATGGTGGCTGGCTATTTATTCAGAAGTGGGGGAAAGTAAAAAAAAAGGAATAAATCTACATAATAGGCTTATTTATGTGTTCCTTACAATGTTTCATGTATATTTGAACTGTACATTTTTCAGAGCCATCTTAATCTGCTTCAGCATATACAAAAAAGTTTGTGTCACCTTAAACACTATACCATTTTGCTTCAATAAAACAATATAAAACATAAATGCATTTTACCCAGCAGAGGGCACCATAAATCAAAAATATCTCCAGCAAATTCCTATCTGAGAATAGTATATATTTAAAGCATATTGAAAATGTCTCTAAAGCACAGTGCTTCTTGGGATCAGCTTTCTCAGACGTGATTTGTTAAACTACTTTAGGGCATTTCATTCCATTTCTGTTCTGGAAAATGAGTACAACCTTTTTTGTTAAAGCATTGACTAAGACACATAGCTGAAATCAATTTAGAAAGGCACATGGATCATCCATTATGTAGTCACATTGGTGCAATGTGGTGTTTAAACTGTGTGTACGTATTGGTTTATATCCAATCACATGACAGCAGTGACTGCAGGTTTTTATTATTGTTATTTCTGCCAAAACAAACACAAATGTGTATGTTTAATCAAATACTCTCTGAAATGATGATTGCTCTCTTGATGTTGTCATCCATTATATGAAGAGGATATCTCTTTTGAAGCAGATGTTACTCAAGTTAGTTGCTCCTTTTTCTGCAGGTTTCTTCAATGTAACAGATGCACCTGGCGCTTAGAACCAAGCTGTAGATAATATTACTTTTAATGTAAACATCAGCATGAGTGATCTGATCATGGAGAACTGTGATAATTTTTTGATTTCCAATGGTGAGGGAAACATTAAGGAAGGGGATATATAAATGTTCAGTTGTGTTGTTAGATGTAAACTTTATTGTAGAATGGATAATATGGATTGATAACACCAACTTTCTATGCAGTCCTGACAATAGCAATATCATGAATGTATGACCAGCATGTGAGATATTTGTCAATTGTTTCATTAAATAAGTTATTTTCTAGTTTGCCCATGAACTGATTTGCATTAGAAAGAGTTATTTGAGTGCCTGTAGCTATATCCTGTAATTGTAAACAATGATCTTCAGAGAATGAGAAATCACTGAAGGCTAGCCTTTGTCATAACTTCTGTTGGAGGATCTTTTGACTTCCTAGTACAATACTAAGAATGTTATGTAAAACTTGAATTCTTTTATGTATTGTATGCTGGGGGTAAATAATGTAGCATTACATGTAACAAGTATAGTACTTACGTTCTTTTTCTTAATACTTCAATATATATATATACACACACAGCCTCCCCACTCTCTCATATCTCACTTTTTCCTATGTTGACTCCAAAGCAGTTGCATCATAACATTAATAAAAAACAGTTAAAATATCATTTAAAAGAATAAACACAATCCATTAAAACATTATTTTAAAGTAGCAAAACACATTTAAACATTGACATATTTAATATCCAACACACCTGTTGTACTACCCCAGCCAATTAGATACTAGCCTTCCTGAAAGGCCCAGGTCTAATGGAGTTTTCCCTGAGGTTTGGCACAGCTAGTAAATCACCAGCAACTATAAGATCTGTGAACTGAAAGATTGCAAGGTCTAAGCCTCAGTCACTGTTTTTACCTAAGCAGTTGAAAACAGCTGTAGCTGTAATTAGAGAAATTTGGTACCACTAAAAGCAGGGAGGTGTTAAACGATGCCATAAAGAAAGAAGATCAGAAAATGCTGGATGACCAAAAGGAAGAAGGAAGTCCTGATGGCTGAAGACGTAGATCATAGAGAATGGAGCAACAGCATCCCCTGTGGCTGGACTTGAGCCCAACTTTCCATGGCACCAAAACAGTTGGACACTAAATCGAAACAACAAACCTCCTTTCTGTTCTGTCTGTCTGTGTATTGTCTATACCAGGGCTGTCCAATAGGCAGCCCGCGGGCCGTATACGCCCCCCCCCTAGTTTGTTGGACACAGCCCCTGCTACCCTCTCGAAAGTTTTTTTTTTAAAAAATTAATTTTTTTTAAAATGGCGGCCGGGGGGGGAGGCGGGGCAGGGAGAAGGAAGGGAGCCAGCTCCTCCTCCCTGCACCGCCCCCTCCATCCCGCTCTCCGTGCCGCCCTTCCTAGGGAGGGGGAACCGCCGAAAAGGAGCAGTAGGCGGCGCCAGGGCGGCGCGTCAGAGGCCTAGCATGACGCTGCCCTTGGCGCCGCGCCTACTGCTAGGAAGGGCGGGGGAGCCGGCTGTCTTCTTCCTCCGCAGCCCCTCCTCCTTCTCCCCGGGTGCGCCGCCGCCCGGGAACCGAGCAACGGTGCACCCGGGGGGAAAGAGGAGAGGCTTCGGAGAAAGGAGGCAGCCAGCTGCCTTCTTCCTCCGCAGCCCCTCCTCCTTCTCCCCGGGTGCGCCGCCGCCCAGGAACCGAGCAGCGGTGCGCCCAGGGGGAAAGAGGAGAGGCTTCGGAGAAAGAAGGCAGCCCTTCCTCCACAGCCCCTCCTCCTTCTCCCCGGGTGCACTGCCGCCCGGGAACCGAGCAGCGGTGCGCCTGGGGGGAAAGAGGAGAGGCTTCGGAGAAAGAAGGCAGCCCTTCCTCTGCAGCCCCTCCTCCTTCTCCCCGGGCGCGCCACCGCCTGGGAACTGAGCAGCGGCGCACCTGGGGAGGAGGGGCTATGTGAGGGAGTGGTCACGCCCCCACCCTGCCTCCCACGAGCAGCCCCGCCCCCTGCTCACTAATCACCTACGGCCCCCAGGTGATTAGTGACACTTCTTCCGGCCCCAGTCCTCCCCCGAACCTCACCAGGACGTGAAGGCAGTCATGGGGGTTATGTGTGCCAAGTGTGGTCTCGATCAGTAATTGGATGAGGGTCGCAGCGTACTTGGGAAGTGAGTAGAGGTACTTCAAGTCCCATCATCCATGGTCTACCCTCCTCCAATCTGCACCAGGATGTAGAGTGGGTCATGAGGGTTCTGTGTGGCAGGTTTCGTGTTGATTAGTCATAGGATTAGGTTTGTAGCAGTCTTGGAAAGTGAGGGAAGGTACTGCAAGTCCCATCATCCAAGGACATTCAAGTACCACCTCGGAGTTGGTTGAGGTAGGCAGGATTTCCCTGGGTACTGGTTGTGGGGGGTCGGGAGCAGGTCAGGGTTTTGCCCTCCCTTCTGCTTGTCACAAACGCCGACTTAGAACTGCCCCTTTAACACACACACGGAGACGTAGCAAAGGCTAACTACTTTATTGAGTATAAAAACAGTCCAAAAGGTATATAGTCCAATAAATGCAAGTGTTCAAAGTATAAAGTCAATAGTCCAAAGTATAATGGCAAATAGCTTGAAGCGAGGCAAGGCTCCGCAAACCAATGCGGATCAGGAAACAGGACAAGGTTTCGCAATCCAATGCGAATCAGGAACCAGGGCAAGGTGCCGCAAACCACTGCGGCTCAGGAAACAAGGCAAAGGCAAGGCAAGACTTGATGACCACTGTTAACTTGTGGTCCCACTCGCGCTCGCGCCTATTCAGTATAGACATGGCCGGAGAACTGAGGATCAGTTCCCACGGGGGCCGTACTTAATCCTCGGCCGGGACCCCCGACGATCTAGGGCCCGGTGCCTCCAGTCTCTACTTTCCGAACGGTGACGGTCTAGGGACAGATGCCAGCTCCTCCTGCCCTCCTCTATGTCCCTGCGCCTGTTATGAGAACGGCCCCGCTCTTCCAGCCTAGTATCGCTATCTTCCTGAGAAGCAGCCTCCCGGTTTCCCATCCGCTAGCCTCCATCTGCTGCTCGGCCAGCTCCTGGGAACCTCGGCCATTTGGGAATTCATAACTATCTCCGCTATCTGCTTCACTGCCTCCCATCTCCACCTGGTCCGCTCCTTCCCGGAGAATGCTCCCATTCGAAATCCCAGGCTAAACTCTCTGGCGGTGGACTGGGCAAAGGCACGGCTGACCAATCTTGCTCTGGGCCTTCCAACTCATCCTCCGAATCCCTTTCAGCCTGTGCGGGTCCCAATGCCAACGGGACCCCGGTGCATTACCCTCCCCGTGGCCCGGGCGGACCCATGGGTGCTACACTATCCCCCCTCAGGGCCCCCTGGGCCGCCCGGGGCTTGGGCTTGTCAGGTAGTTGCGGTGGAAGCGAGCCACCAACTCCGGGCGTGAACATCTCGAGCCTTGACCCAAGCACGTTCTTCCGGGCCAAACCCTTCCAGTCAATGAAGTACTCCAACTTCCTGTAGCGGAGGCGGGCATCCAAGATGTCCTGCACTCGACCTCCTCCCCCCCCCCTCCCGCATCACAGGGGAGGAGGCGGCTGCGCCACGTCAGGCCGCACCCCTTCGCCTGGCGGAGCAACGAACGATGAAACACCGGGTGGAGTTTCATGTCCGCTGGGAGTTGTAGTTTGAAGGAAACAGGCCCCACCTTCTCCAAAACCTTGTAGGGACCCAAAAATCTCGCGTCCAGCTTGCGGGTGGGTCGCTGCGTGGGCAACTTCTTGGTGGACAGCCAAACTTTATCCCCACAAGGATGTCAGGGCCCTCCTGGCGCCGCCGATCAGCCATCCGCTTGTAGTCAGCTTTCGCCTGGTCCAATTGAGTACGTAGCAAGTCTTGGAGTGCAGTGAGCTCTCGGCAATCCTTAGCCTCGGAAACATCCGCGGACGGGTCCACCGGGGGTGAAACCGAGGGTGGTGTCCGTAGTTGGCAAAGAAAGGAGTCTCTTTGATGGATTCCTGCGTCGCATTGTTGTAAGCAAACTCTGCCAAGGACAACAGGGACGCCCAATTGTTTTGCTGATAGTTGACATAGCAGCGCAGATACTGCTCCAAGGTGGCATTGACCCTTTCGGTCTGGCCATCGGTCTGCGGGTGATGAGCCGTGGACATCCGCACATCAATCCCCAGCAACTTCTGGACGGCCTTCCAGAACTGGGAAGTGAATTGGGTGCCCCGGTCAGTCACCAGGCTCTGTGAAGTCCATGCAGCCGAAACACATGTTGCACAAACATATCAGCAGTCTCTTTGGCGGTAGGCACCCCCACACAGGGGATGAAGTGACCCATCTTGGTGAAACAGTCCACCACGACTAGTATCGTGGTGAAGCCCTTGGACTTGGGGAGGTCAGTGATGAAATCAGCCGAAATCATCGTCCAGGGAGCGGCGGGAGTCGGACGGGGCTGGAGCAAACCAGCCGGCTTGCCCCCCTGGTTCTTAGCCCGATGACACACAGGGCAGGATCCCACATAGTCCTCCACATCCCTTCGCACTTTAAGCCACCAAAAGTCCCGTAGGACCAGTTGGAGAGTCTTGAAAGCCCAAAATGGCCTGCGGCCCGGCTATCGTGGGCAAAGCTTGAGAATGTCCGCCGCTCGGGCCCAGGGGAGACATAGACAGAGTCCCGGTGGTAAAGTACCCCATTTTTACCTGAAACGGAGCCGGAGGCCCCTTGGTCAGTTGCTCCTGCACCCACGGGTCGGTCCGCTGGCGAGCCTGGACCCGCACACTCAAGGGTCTCTTGTCGCCAGGGGCTGGCGGAGCCACCGGAGGGTTGACAGGAAGCGCCCGAGCAGCCGCAAAGTTCTCCGCTTTAAGCAACCGGGCCTCGGACGGCCCGTCGCCCTCACGAACATACTCCGGCTTTCGGGACAGCGCATCAGCTTGCTTGGTCTGCTTGGGGGTCACATAGTGAATGCGGAAATTGAATCGCTCAAAGAACAGGGACCATCTCTGTTGCCTCTGGTTCAATTTGCGCTGGGACTTCAGATGCTCCAGTTCCGGTGGTCGGTGTGAACCTCCACCGAACTTGGCCCCTTCAAGCAGGTGTCTCCAGACCTCGAAAGCCACCTTGATGGCCAACAGTTCCTTCTCCCAAATGGTGTAGTTCTTTTCGGAGCCGTCAGCTGCCGGGAATAGTAGGCACAGGGCAACAAGTCCGTCCCCTGCGGCTGGAGCAGGATCGCCCCACCGCCACATCCGAAGCATCGGCCTGGGCGATGAAAGGTGCGGGGTTGGGGTGCTGCAAAAGCGGCTGGGTGGTGAACAGCTGCTTCAATTTGCGAAACCCCACATCGGCCTCCGGAGTCCACCGGAACGGCACCTTTCCCCGCAAACACTGGGTGATCGGATCAGCCCACTTGGCAAAGTCAGGAATGAACTTTCTGTAGTAGTTGGCAAAGCCCAGGAATCTTTGAATGTCTTTTTTGCTAGCAGGGGGTGCCCAGTCAACCACGGCTTGGACCTTGGTGTCATCCATGGCAATGCCCGTAGGTGAGATACGGTAACCCAGAAAGTCCACCTCACGCAAGTCGAAAGCACATTTCTCCAGCTTAGCATAGAGCCCCGTGGGCCGCAGCCTCTGGAGCACCTCCTGACATGGCGATCATGGGTCGCCTGATCCGGAGAAAAATCAGCAGGTCGTCTAGGTAGACCGCCAGGTAGCGGTCCAACAGGTCTCGGAAATGTAATTCATGAAATGTTGGAAACAGGCAGGGGCGTTGCACAAACCGAATCCCATCACCAGGTATTCAAAACTGCCCCACTTGGTCTGGAAGGCCGTCTTCCATTCATCACCCTGGCGAATCCGGACAAGGTTGTAAGCCCCCCGCAGGTCCAGTTTAGTGAACACCTTAGCTCCCCGCATCCGCCCAAGAGCTCGGGGATCAAGGGCAGGGGATAGCGATTCCGGATCGTGATCTTGTTGAGTTCCCTGTAGTCATTGCACAGCCGCAACTCCCGATTTCTTCTTGACGAAAGAATAGGCGCCAGCGGGATTGGGAGGGCCGAATGAACCCCTTCCGCAGGTTCTCATCCAGGAAATCTCGGAGAGCCTGTTGCTCTGGTTCCGAGAGAGGGTAGAGTCGCCCCCCGGGATCGGGGCCCCGGTTGCAGCTCAATGGCACAGTCATAGGGCCGGGTGCGGAGGCAAGCGTTCCGCCTCCTTCTCTGAAGACATCCCAAAAATCCGGCATACTTCTTGGGCAGGGTGGCCACATTCTCCACTTCTTGGGCCAGGCACGCCCGGGCCGTCATGCAGTGGCCCTGGCAATGGTCCGAGGAAAAAATTAGCTGCCTCTTAGCCCAGGAGATCTGGGGGGTCGTGGAGCGCGAGCCACACAATGCCCAGGACAATGGGGAAATCCGGGAGCTTGGTCACAAGGAAAGAAATGTCCTCTTTATGGGAGCTAGTCCACATCCTGGTAGGAGCCGTATACTGAGTTACAGCCCCTGTTTTCAGGACTCTCCCATCAATGGTTTGGACGCCCTTGGGCTCTTGGAGATCAAGAAAATTTAATCCGGCAGACTTGGCATAGTCCGCATCGATGAAGTTGTTGGTGGCCCCGGAGTCTATCATGGCGTGGACCATCATCGGCCCCTTCTCGGGCGACCACAAACTGACCATTACAAGGAACAATTGTCCAGTCTTGGGTTCAGGGGGGAGGTTAGGCGACGGCGGCCGAGTGAGCGAACCCTCGTACACCCGGCCGGTCCCTTCCCCCGTCGCCTGAATGGCTTCTTCGGCCTCTGGGGCCCCTCCGAGCGGCAGAGGCTCGAGGGGTCTTGCCACGCGGTTTCTGGGGCACTCCTAGAAAAATGTCCACCCCCGCAGTACCAGCACAAGTTGAGGCGCTGACGCCGTGCCTTCTCCGCTTGGTCTACCTTGGGCGAACTGTACCCAACTGCATGGGCTCCGGGTCATCCGGGCCTGCCGGCACTGGCAATTGCCGGGTTGAAACTGTCCAGCCCCTTCCTTCCACGCCACTGGTTTCTCCATCACGCCCGTGTCCCACGGCCTCCTGGTCTGCAGTCCTGCTTCCATCCGAAGGCTCAAGGTGATGGCAGCCTCCAGATCCGCGGGCCGCGGATGTTTATCATCTCCTGTTGCAGTTCCGACGGCAGTCCCGCAATGTAGTGATACCGCAACGACGGCAGACCCCACTGCGTCTGGGAAGCCAGAACTACGAAACCGGGAGATGGACTGGGACAGGGAGATATCCTTACACGTCAGCCGGGCCAGATCCCTCTCAGCCAGTTCCTCATTCACCGGGGCCCCCCATGTTTCCCTGATCGCATCCAGGAAAGCCTGCAGCGTGTTGGTATGGGGGGACTGCGCCCGGATCAATGCGGTGGCCCACGTTGCCGCAGACCCGTCCAGCAGATTGAAAACAAAACCACCTTGGCTCGATCGTTGGCGAACTCGTTGGGGGCGTTGCTCAAATAAAGTTCCACTTGGCAAACAAAAACCTCCACCTGGGCCGGATTGCCATTGAAGCGGCCGGGTGGGGCTTACCCCGGGTGCCGTCCGGCCCGGTCCGCAGCTCACCCAATTCTCGTTGCATCTCTTGCACCTGAGCATCGGTCAGATTAGCCATGGCAACAGTGGGGACGATGGGAGCCTGGAGCGCTGCCTGCGGTTCCTGGTACGTCCCGTGGTGCGAAGGGGTTCGAGGAGTTCTCCGCCAACTGTCACAAACGCCGACTTAGAACTGCCCTTTACACACACGGAGACGTAGCAAAAGGCTAACTACTATTGAGTATAAAAACAGTCCAAAAGGTATATAGTCCAATAAATGCAAGTGTTCAAAGTATAAAGTCAATAGTCCAAAGTATAATGGCAAATAGCTTGAAGCGAGGCAAGGCTCCACAATCCAATGCGGATCAGGAAACAGGACAAGGTTTCTCGTGTAATCCAATGCGAATCAGGAACCAGGGGCAAGGTGCCGCAAACCACTGCGGCTCAGGAAACAAGGCAAAGGCAAGGCAAGACTTGATGACCACTGTTAACTTGTGGTCCCACTCACGCCGCGCCTATTCAGTATAGACGCGTGGCCGGAGAACTGAGGATCAGTTCCCACGGGCCGTATTTAATCCTCGGCCGGACCCCGACGATCTAGGGCCCAGCGCCTCCAGTCTCTACTCTTCCTAACGGTGACGGTCTAGGACAGATGCCAGCTCCTCCTGCCCTCCTCTATGTCCCTGCGCCTGTTATGAGAAACGGCCCCGCTCTTCCAGCCTAGTATCGCTATCTTCCTGAGAAGCAGCCTCCCCGAAGTTTCCCATCCGCTAGCCTCCATCTGCTGCTCGGCCAGCTCCTGGGAACCTCGGCCATTTGGGAATTCATAACTATCTCTCCGCTATCTGCTTCACTGCCTCCCATCTCCACCTGGTCCGCTCCTTCCCCGGGAGAATGCTCCCATTCGAAATCCCAGGCTAAACTCTCTGGCGGTGGACTGGGCAAAGGCACGGCTGACCAATCTTGCTCTGGGCCTTCCAACTCATCCTCCGAATCCCTTTCAGCCTGTGCGGGTCCCAATGCCAACGGACCCCGGTGCATTACTCCCTCCCTCGTGGCCGGGGCGGACCCATGGGTGCTACACTGCTCGAGATCCCCGTGTACAACTGGTGGGCCACTGTGTGATACAGAATGCTGGACTAGATGGGCTGAGGTCCGATTCAGCATGGCTCTTCTTATGTTCTTATGTTCTGGCCCCCTCCAAACTTCAGTAGTATGTAGAGTGGGTCAGTGGGGCTCTGTGTGCCAAGTGTGGTCTTTATCAGTGTTTGTTGGGGGCCACAGTGGTCTGTGGGAACAGAGGGGGTGAAAAACTACAAACCCATCATCCATTGTCAGTCCTCCCCAAACCTCACCAGGGATGTGAAGGCAGTCATGGGGGTTATGTATGCCAAGTTTGGTCTCGATCAGTGATTGGATGAGGGTTGCAGCGGACTTGGGAAGTGAGTAGAGGTACAAGTCCCATCATCCATGGTCCAACCGCCTCCAAATGGGACCAGGATGTAGAGAGGGTCATGGGGCTGTGTGTGCTAAGTGTGTCTGTATTGGTCCTTTGGTGGCCTCAGTGGTTATCTGGGAAACCAAAGTGTTTGAAAGTACTACAAATCCCATAATCTGTGGTCATGTCCCCGAACCGCACCAGGACGTAAAGGGGGTTAGGGGGGGGTTATGTGTACCAAGTTTGGTGCAGGTCCATCACCCGCGCTGGTCGCTGTGGCCTGTAAAAGTGGCTGCCACATATCCGCCCTTCCGCCCTCTGCACACATACATACATACAAACATTCCGCTTTATAAAGGTATACAGATACAGATATCATGAGGGAATAGAGAAGCTTCATCCTGATCCATATCATCTTATATGTATATCTCTTGTCTAGAGATAACAAGCATCCTTGGAATTTTAGACAGGTTCTTGATATCTACTGCAGTTTGATTCCAGGACCAACAACAGATACCAAAATCCCATGGATGCTCTGCTCCCATTATAGACAATAGTGTGGTAGAATTACACAAAATGACAATTAAGATTGCTATTGTTTTTTGGAGAAAGGGAAATCACTTAAATTGTGTATAGTTGAATCCCATGGACACAGAATCTGGGCACGTGGAGGATGACTGTGAATTGTTTCTTCAAAACAACACTTCAGCTCTCTTAGTGAACGTATAGGGTGGATGCAAAGGGATCATGCAGTACCTTAGAGGCTAGCTGAGAGAACAATGTTGGTAGTGCAAGCCTCATAGATTAAATCTACTTCCTCAGATGTGAAAGATTACAGGGTGGCATAAAAGTGAAGTTGTGAACAGTCTGTAATTAGCCAGCAAACCAGATCTCGCCAAGAGGCATTCTTGGCCTACTATTTGTGGGTCTCAACAATCGCACCACTCTCTGTCAGAAAAACAAGAAAATTGAACTGAATATTCAAAACTGAAATAAAGTCTTAAATCAATTACTTACAGAATCTTTCCTATAGAACTGGAAATAGTTTTCCTATATTCTATGTAATTTTCCCGCTTTGCATTGACTTAATAAAATCTCCTGAAAGGATGAATGTGTTGTACTGGTGGGTGAGACAACAAAA
>JARBWK010003034.1:0-13432 GCA_030556195.1 Anolis apletophallus | reverse complement strand
AAATTACTTTTGGCAAAGCTGAACACTTGATTTTCTGCCCAAAATAGGCTGTGTGATGTTCTAATTTGCTCAGCAGCCAACCTCTCAAAGGCTCTGCTGGCCTGCTGTGAATAGCCAGGCAACGTCGTGTAACTCCTGCAGTGGAGATGGTGTGAGACATCAGGCGCTAGTGAAGAACTTGCTATCCAAAAATTCTAACTAGTTCAAAGTTTCTCTTGCTGGAATATTTGTACTCCTCTCATTGTCGAGTCTCTGGTCCTTTGTCCAAGAAAAGGGAAAAGAGGATACAATAGTGCAGGGGTGCCCACACTTTTTCAGCATGCGAGCTACTTAAACTAAAACCAAGTCAGAAAGATCTACCAAGAGAGAACAGGGTGGAGCTGGGGAAGGGGGCGGGGCTTGGCGGGGCTTGGCTCCGCCCCCTCCTCCCTCTGGCTTCAGCATTTACACTGCTTCTCCTGCGTAGAAGAGGGTAATACAATCACAAAAGGGGGATTGCAAGCAGCAATACTCACAAGGAAACAACAAGCGTAGTAGTATCAAATATCCATATAATCAATAGTCATAGTCATATATAATCATATACATGTGACAGGCATGTAGCCAGGGGGGGGCTAAGGGGGCTTCAGCCCCCCCCCCCCAATTCTCAGGGTGGTCCGCGAGAAGGCCTTACTGGTACATTATTTAAACTGTTATGTTTATTCATATCATGATCATTATATCCCACATTAATGAGGTTATTGGGATAACAATACAAAAGATTTCATAGGGTAAACCCTCTCCCACCCAGTCTCAGCCCCCTCGAACCAAACTCAGCCCCGACAAAATCCTGGCTACGGCCCTGACATGTGAAGTAAACAAGTAGTCATCAAACATCAATAATTAAGAAATACACAAACATCACCCCGGAGGGTTCCTACCCTTTAGCGTTGCATGTCCATGTTTAGATACATAAGTCCAATATAGTTCAAGCACAAGGGTGGAATTATAGGGAGGAAGTCCGGGGGGGCTCGGTCAGAAACGCCCAGATAGACAAGGATGGTAAGGAAAGCGGAGTTAGGTAGGTGAGTCGGTTGAGTTCCAGGCAATGCTGCAGTGACGAGAGGTCCGAGTAGACTCAAACCGATCCAAATAAGCAGGCCGACGAGGATAACTCTGTACGATGGTACCAACTCCCGTTTCGACCCGGTGAAAGAAGGGTCTTTATCAAGGCCAGTAATAACAAATTAACTCCTGTAGTATGGGTGGTAAAGGTACGTTTTCAGAGCCATGGAGGTAAAGTCATACATCCATGGTAAGACCAGCGGCCGAAGCGGGTCGAAACGGGAGTTGGTACCATCGTAAAGGTTAGCCTACCTTTCCAAACGCACGGGATCCAGGAGCAGCCGGACCACGAGCAAAGGTGACGACCGTCCGAGGCAGCAGCCGGGAAGGTACAAATCACGTCTGCGTGGGCCGCAGGGGATTAAGTAGCCGAGATTTCGGCAACAGGAGTATCGCGAGACTACGGAAGCCACACGGGATTTCGCTCTCAACGCAGGCGAGATTTCGCGTTGAGCAAAATCCGTGTGGCTTCCGTAGTCTCGCGATACTTGCTCCGAAACCCGGAAGTGGGTAATTTTTAAATTTAATTTATTTATTTATTTTTATTTTTTATTAAAAAGCTTAGGGGGCCGTAGGGACGGGGCTGGGGGGCCGTATACGGACCCCGGGCTGCCAGTTGGACAGCCCTGATCTAGTCTAACGCTGTTCTACCTTCATGCAGAAGAAGCACAATTAAAGCACCCCTGAAAGATGGCCACCCAGTCTCAATAATAGTCTCAATAATAGTAATAGTAATAACAACAACACTAATGAATAAGGTTGTAAGAGACTCCAAGGGTCACCAAGTCCCTTCTGTCTTTCCCTCCCCCCTTCTTGCGGTGCGTGAGCTTTCTTCAGCGGCAGCAGTGGCGACAGAGGAGGAGGGAGTCCCAGTGGCAGGCTTTTCCGCGGCCTTGCTCTCCTTCTCCCTCGTCACATGCGCGGCCGCGGGAGCAGCAGTGGGGGGGGGGGGGGAAGGTGCGCTCCTTTCCCCTTGCTCTCTCACCCCCCGCATGTGCCTTCCTCGGCAGCAGAGGTAGGAAAGGCGCATAAGGGAGAAGAGAGAGGTGCACGCCTTTCCCTCCTCCCATGCACCGTGCATGCCTTTACCACTGCTGCCGCCGAGGAAGACGTGTGGGGGCGAAAGGGCAAGGGGAGAGGAGCTCGCCTTTCCCTCCCCTTTTGCCCCATGCACGGCTTTTCTGCCTCCTCGCACTGCTGCCCCCGCGGCCATGCGTGGGACAAGGGAGAAGGAGAGTAAGGCCGCGGAAAAGCCTGCCGCTGGGGCTCCCTCCTCCTCTGTCGCCACCGCTGCCGCTGAGGAAGGCTTCAACACAAACCAAGAGTCAATTTCATATATGAACTATAATATTGTGGGTAAATACAATCGTAACATATACATAGACATTAGATACAGAAGTAGGAATTGTTCATGCCCGTAGTAGGCTCCTACCCTACTATAGTCCAGGTAAGTCCGTATCAATCCGCAAGGGAAAGTGTTCCTATAGGGAATGTTCTTGTTTGTAAAGTTCCTTATGGTAGTCTGAACTTGATAAATTCCAGATTACTTAGACCAAGAGGGTCCATACACTGTCGACGTCCAAATCTCTGTTTGTCCAAGCCTGGCGTGAGCGCACCATCAACCAGCGCGTGTATACTGATCCGTCAATACGGGTGTCATGGAGAGTTGTGTGTGGGCTAGATCCTTGGGTTCCCGGATATCTGTATCTGTATACCTTTATAAAATGGAATGTTTGTGTGTATGCGGAGGGCGGAAGGGCGGAAGGGCGGATTGTGGCAGCCACTTTCACAGGCAAGGGCAGATATGTGGCAGCCACTTTCATAGGCCAGGGCGGATATGTGGCAGCCACGTTCACAGGCCAGGGCGGATATGTGGCAGTCACTTTCACAGGCCAGGGCGGATATGTGGCAGCCACTGTCACATGCCAGGGTGAATATGTGGCAGCCACTTTCACAGGCCAAGGCGGATATGTGGCAGCCACTTTCACAGGCCAGGACGGATATGTGGCAGCCACTTTCACAGGCCAGGGCGGATATGTGGCAGCCACTGTCACATGCCAGGGTGGATATGTGGCAGCCACTGTCACAGGCCAGGGTGGATATGTGGCAGCCACTTTCACAGGCCAGGGCGGATATGTGGCAGCCACTTTCACAGGCCAGGGCGGATATGTGGCAGCCACTTTCACAGGCCAGGGCGGATATGTGGCAGCCACTTTCACAGGCCAGGGCGGATATGTGGCAGCCACTTTCACAGGCCACAGCGACCAGCGCGGGTGATGGACCTGCACCAAACTTGGTACACATAACCCCCCTAACCCCCTTTACGCCCTGGCGCGGGTCGGGGGACATGACCCACGGATTATGGGATTTGTAGTACTTTCCAAGACTTTGGTTCCCACAGACCACTGAGGCCACCAAAAAGGACCAATACAGACCACACTCAGCACACACAACCCCCATGACCCACTCTACGTCCTGGTGCAGTTCGGAGGAGGGTGGACCACGGATGATGGGACTTGAAGTGCCTCTACTCACTTCCCAAGTCTGCTGCAACCCTCATCCAATCACTGATCGAGACCAAACTTGGCACACATAACCCCCATGACTGCCTTCACGTCCTGGTCAGGTTTGGGGGAGGACTGACAATGGATGATGGGATTTGTAGTACTTTTACACCCTCTGTTCCCACAGACCACTGTGGCCCCCAACAAACACTGATAAAGACCACACTTGGCACACATAGCCCCAGGGACCCAGACCACATCCTACTGAAGTTTGGAGGGGGACAGAACATGGATGATGGGTCTTGCAGTACCTTCCCTCACTTTCCAAGACTGCTACAAAGCTAATCCTATGATTGATCAACATCACACTTGCCACACAGAGCCCTCATGACCCACTCTACATTTTGGTGCACTTTGGAGGAGGGTGGACCATGGATGATGGGACTTGAAGTACCTCTACTCACTTCCCAAGTCTGCTGCGACCCTCATCCAATTACCGATTGAGACCAAACTTGGCACACATAACCCCCATGACTGCCTTCACGTCCTGGTGAGGTTCGGGGGAGGACTGACAATGGATGATGGAATTTGTAGTATTTTCACACCCCTCTGTTCCCACAGACCACTGTGGCCCCCCAAAAACACGGAGAAAGTCCACACTTGGCACACAGAGCCCCAGGGACCCACTCTACATCCTACTGAAGTTTGGAGGGGGACAGAACATGGATGATGGGACTTGCAGTACCTTCCCTCACTTCCCAATCCTGCTACAAACCTAATCCAATGACTGATCAACACCAAATCTGGCACACAGAGCCCTCATGACCTACTCTACAGCCTGGTGCAGTTTACTGTGAGACGGACCACGGATTATGGGACTTGAAGTACCTTCACTCACTTCCAAAAAACAATGCATCCCTCATCCATTCACCAATACAGACCAAACTTGGCACACAGAGCCCCCATGACCCAATCTACATCCTACTACACTTTGGGGGGGGGGGGGACCAGAGATGATCGGACTTGCACTACCTTCAGTAATTTCATGATACCACTGCAACTCCCAATAATGATGGATCAAGACCAAACTTGGCACACAGAGCCTCCATGACCCACTCTACATCCTGCTGCGCTTCTCAAATAACCCGGGCAGGGCCGGGCCCCAAGCTAGTAATAAATAAAATGATAGGAGTATTCCACAATGCCCGGATCACACCTATATACGTGTAGGCCGACAAGGATATCAATGTACAATGGCACCAACTCTCGTTTCGACCCTTTAAGATGGGTCTTTATCAAGGCCACATATCAAACACATATCAACTCACAATCCATGGTAAAGCAGGTGCATAGGTCTAGATCATAGAGGAATGTGCGTACTTCTATGTCCAGACCAATGGTCGAAGCCTGAGGAAGGCTTCCCTTTCTTTCCTCCTCCCTTGTTCCGTGCGAGGTTTCCTCGGCAGAGGAGGGAGCCGTGGCCATGGGGCTTGTCTGTGGGGCCCCCCACCACCCCCTTGGATTGCTCCACTGCCCCCCAGGGGGCGGTACCGCTCACTTTGAGAATCAGTGTTTTAGACTTAAGAAGCGATTCCAAAGAGAGTTAAGAAAACAGGAAACAGGAAGTGGATTCGCCATTTTGAAGTCTCCATCGCCATATTCGGATAGGGCTCGTATGTCATTTCCGCTCTTCTCTAGCTGCCTCTCCTCATTGGCTGATGGCAAGCTGGTGGTTTGCGGGAAATCACCATATTTCCACCAGCCAATCAGGGGGAGGCAGCAAGAGAAGGGCGGGGCCATTAGCCTCTAAAAGGCGAGCCCTTGCCACGTGCAGCCAGTCGGTCTTCGGGCGCGCAGAGAAAAGAAAGGAGAGAAAGGCTGGGAAGGGAAGGCTAGGCAATGGGAGAGAAGGCAAGGCATTGGGAAGTGGCTGCTGTTTGGCCATGAACACAGCCAGCCGGCACGTGTAGCCTTGCTGGGGCGCGTTGGAAGAAGGAAGGCTGTGTTATTAGGCAGGCAGGCAGGCTGCCTAATAACAATTGCATTTAACATGTTTAAAATGTTTATTAATGTGTTAAATATGTTCAATATTTTGTGCCAGTGTGGCTAGTTTTGTCAGTAGCAGTGGTCAAAAACAGAGGGAAAGAGAATCTCCCAAGTTTTGACTGTCCCTTCTAAAAGGTTTCTGCGCATTGCGCAATCGTGGGCGCCATTTACGCCCCCTCCCAAAAAAACTGCAAAAAGGACCCAAAAAACCCCCCAAAAAGCTAAATGACAGTACAGAATAAAGGGAAGAAGGAAGGAGGGAGGACGGAAGGACGGAAGGATGGAAGGATGGAAGGACAGAAGGACAGAAGGATGGAGGGAGGGAGGGCAAGAAAGAAAAGGAAGCATGGAAGCAAAGAGCAAAGGAAGGAAGGAAAGGTAGAGAAGGAACAAGGAGAGAAAGAAGTAGGAAAAGAAAAAGGGGGAACCAATGAAAGAGGTGGAGAAGGAAGGAAGGAAGGTGAGAAAGACAAAAAGGGAAGGAAGGAAAGAGGGAGCAAAGGAAGGAGGGAAAGAAGGAGAGGAAAAGGGAGGAAAAGAAAGAGAGAAGTAAGGGTGGAAGCAAAAAGTGAAGGAAGGAAGGAGGGAAGGAAAGAAGAAAAGGGAAGGAAGGAAAGAAAGAGGGAGCGATGGAAGGAGGGAAAGAAGGAGAGGAAAAGGGAGGAAAAGAAAGAGAGAAGTAAGGGTGGAAGCAAAAAGTGAAGGGGGCGGAAGGAAGGAGGGAAGGAAAGAAGAAAAGGGAAGGAAGGAAAGAAAGAGGGAGCGAAGGAAGGAGGGGAAGAAGGAGAGGAAAAGGGAGGAAAAGAAAGAGAGAAGTAAGGGTGGAAGCAAAAAGTGAAGGAAGGAAGGAGGGAAGGAAAGAAGAAAAGGGAAGGAAGGAAAGAGGGAGCGAAGGAAGGAGGGAAAGAAGGAGAGGAAAAGGGAGGAAAAGAAAGAGAGAAGTAAGGGGGGAAGCAAAAAGTGAAGGAAGGAAGGAGAGAAGGGAAGAAGAAAAGGGAAGGAAGGAAAGAAAGAGGGATCGAAGGAAGGAGGGAAAGAAGGAGAAAAAGAGGGAGGGAAGGTTGGTTACAACAGCACGTGGCAGGTACAGTTAGTAAATAATAAATCAGTAAAATTATGCCAAAATATGGATAGGATTGCAAGCAAAGGCACTGATCTATTACTGAGAGAGAACCAGCTGCTCCCCTTGCCAAACATTCCCTGTGGACATAACATCAATAGGTCTTCTTGGGTAAGCTGCTTAACTGCAGGCCCCTCCCAGCCGCCCCTATCTGAAATAATGCAGCAATGTTGATATAATACAGAAAGAGTAAGCACCACTGAGTAATTGTAAGAGATGTGCTTGGAACACTTCAAAGCACTTTGCGATGCTAAATATAATCATCTCACTTAAGCAAATAATGCATGTCAACACACATTGATGAATCATTGGAAAATCGACTTGGGAAAAGTTAGTCTTTGGCATGATACCTCTCAACATTCTTCAGCCACAGGTTGCACTGTGTGACGACTTGGGCTTGGACCACTTGGGTATCGCTGCCACCAACCTAAAAAAATAGCCTTTAGGATTTTTTTTAAAAAATCCTTTATTGAAAGAATACATAAAAGCATCACAACACAATACAAGAAACAAAGGGATAGGGAAGCAAATTGGGGGATACAATAGAAAGGAAATCTAAAACAACATGTTGACTTCACATCTCAAGAGCATATAGAATCCAATTTGTTCATATATAGCTTAGTCTAGAAGGTATTTAATTCAGAAAGTAAAACCTTTCAAAGCATATTTTTTCTTATCCTTTATAAATCTGATGAAAGGAAGCCATGTTTGCTCGCATCATTTCGAAGTTTCATCGTGGAGGAGGCAGGTAAGTTTATCCATCTCGGCAGTCTCAAGTATTTTAATTAGCCATTCTTCCTCTCCTGGAATCTCCTTGGACTTCCAGTATCTTGCATACGTTATTCTTGCCGATGTGATGAGGAATTTGGCTGATTGCAGCCCGGGAGATAACTCACAAGAGCGATCTGTATGAAATAATGCAAGATATATTTAAAATAAATTTTCCGTTTAAGCCAGAATATTTCCTCTTGGGAATCCTTGACAAGGATCTAGTATTAGAGGAAAATGAAGACAAGCTATTTTTTTATTTGTCCACAGCGGCAAGAATCGTCCTGGCTAGAAAATGGAAGATGGAAAAAACCCCAGATAGAGCCGAGTGGTTGGAAAAGGTATATGAAATAAAAAACATGGACACACTGACATTTTACTTAAAAAAGAACACCCCTACTCCAAGAAAACAGACAAATTGGACTCGAATAGATGATTACTCTAAAGCAAATTTATAAGGACGATAATTAAGAAACAAGGACTTATACACTAAGACATTTTGTTAAAACCTCACCAAGAAGAAGAAATGGAAGTCAACTGTATATAACTTTCCCCACAGAAATCCAATTCCCCTTTTCCCACCCCCCAGGTCCCTTTTCTATGAACTTTTTCTTTTCTTTCTATTCTCACTTTACTTGACCTATTAATAGTAGTCTATCTGTCCCGACCCCCTTCCCTCACTCCCTTTCCCTACCCAATTCCTGGTTATAATAATGGAAAAGTTGTAATTTCATTTTCTTTCTTTTTTTCTTTTCTGCTTTTGTCTTTTATTGTTCAAACGAGAGGGTAGTACATACCTTCTCGTTCTT
This sequence comes from Anolis apletophallus, assembly GCA_030556195.1. Lineage (NCBI taxonomy): Eukaryota > Metazoa > Chordata > Lepidosauria > Squamata > Anolidae > Anolis > Anolis apletophallus. The sequence continues at coordinate 5,081 of JARBWK010003034.1, read as the reverse complement.
TTTCATTCATTTTGAAAATCAATAAAAACTATTTTAAAAAAAAAACAAGAGCGATCTGTATTGAAACGTGGAAACGCGAAATCTCTCGTTTCGACTTTGAGTCTAAATTGGTCTACTAAAATACTGGGGAGGAGCGGTCAGAAGTGATCAGCGCCCTGAGGAAGCGGTTACGTGAAACGGCCATCTTGGCGTCGTCAGCTTACCTCCAGCCATTGGCGCCTGCCCACCATAGCAGCCACCAGCCCTGCCACCTACCAAGGTTCCCCTATTGACTCAGTCGCAGGTCCATGGGTCACTACACCCAGGACGTCACTAAGGGTTACTCAGTGCCAAGTGGAATACTCCTTCGCCCAACCATGTACATGGGCTTGTGATTCATGCTCATACTGTGTATTAATCACATGATTGATTATTTGCATTACATTGTACTGTTTGTAATATTGTTCTGCTATTGAGCATATACTGCCATACAATATAGTGGTTTTTACCTATATATGCTATGTCTTGGTATTCCTTTGACGCTGCCCCTTTAAACATTGTGGTTTAGCAGTGTGTATAGAAGTTGCAATAGTGATTACTGTGTCGTGTATTGAAGATGTGATGAGGAATGTCAAGAGTCTTTCTATATCCTTATTTTTTTGTTGTCCTAGAATGTTCAAAAGGTAGAACTCTGGTTGTTTAGCAAATTGTGATTGTAAGATCTCTTGAATGATTTTATGTACCATATTCCAGTATAAACAGGCCTTTTTACAGGTCCACATTTGATGGGAAAAAGTCCCCTTCTCCTGTTCACATTTCCAACAATAGTCATTATTACTTTTATTCATTTTCGCAATTTGTGTGGGAGTGACATACCACCTATAAATCATTTTATATATATTTTCCTTTAAGCAGAGAGCATAGGTATATTTCATTTTAACTAAAAAAAAATAGCCTTTAGGATTTTGTCAAGATCAAAACACACTGCACCAGCCTTGGCTCTAATACTAACAAGGGCTGGGAGAAGTACGGAGGTAAATAAAATCTGCCACAATGCTGGAACTGGCACGACACTGGAGCTGTTAAATTAACTGCTAGATGGAATGAGGCACAAGAAAGGCTTCTCTTTAAAAGTTGACACTGAAAAGGTTTATTGTTGGAACAGGTAACTTTAAAAGGCACAGAAGCGTGAGTGGTTGTCAAGAAAGGTACAATAGCTTGGTAGTTTCCTAAAACATGTATCTTTAAACTTTGATACAGGACTAGACCGATGTAATTGTCTTTCACAACTTGTCAAAATACTCCCTCACTCTAATATTAAAACTAGTAGTGGGTTTCTTCCACTAACTATTCCTAGTTAGTTGTCCCCAAGTGTGAGCCAATCTCTTATCCTAAGAGATCTAAGTCTGCTGACTGATTCTCCCTTTCCTCAGCGTTCCACAGACTTCTCCTTGTCAGCTATCTAAGACAGTGCTTCCCAACCTTTTTTGAGCCGCGGCACACTTTTTACATTTGCAAAATCCTGGGGCACACCACCAACCAAAATGACACAAAATGACACTCTAACACAGTAATACATATAGTTAACTCTTGCAACAATGGAATTGAACTAAACTTGGCATATTGAACTCTCATTACCAACAGAAAGTACTGAAAGGGTTTGCTTGGGAATTGGCCTTGAGTTTGGAAGTTGTAGTTCACCTACACCCAGAGAGCACTGTGGGCAGGAGAGTGAAGAAAGGGTATTGGAGGTTCCAATTTCCCACGGCACACCTGATGATCGCTCACGGCACACTAGTGTGCCACCAGGGGCGGTCCTACAAGGTAGGCCAAGTAGGCGGCCGCCTAGGGCGTCATCTGGGAAGGGGGCGCCATCCTGGCCGCATGGGGCGCCATCCTGGCCCTGCTGATGTTCCTCAGACAGCGCCACAGCTGCCTGCTTTTGGGCCCCGGCCTTGTGCTTTGACGCCGCTTCTGGGCATGCGCGGAGGTTTTTCGCGCAGGTGCAGTTGCTCAGAGCTGAAGTTGAGCGCAGGAGCAAGTGCACATCCATGAAAACCTCCGCGCATGCCCAGTAGCTCCCTTGCGCAGAAGCCTGTAAGCAAAGCACTCCCTATCGGGCAGGTAGGGAGTGCTTCCCCTCTCCTTTTGTCTCCGCCCGTTTGCAGGGAATGAGAAAATAATCAGTGAAGTAAGTCTAAGTGAAGGAAAGAATGAAGGGCTTTCCTCCTCCTCCTCTGCGATCTCTTCTCTCCCTCCTTCCTTTCTTCACACTATTTTTGTCTAGACCTGAGGGGCCTGAGGCTATGAGGGGTTGTGGGAGTTGGAGGCCAAAACACTTAGAAGGAGGAGGGCAGGCCCAAGTTTGCCCAGGCCGCTGCCTGTATTCGACCTCATTTGAACATTTTAGCTGTTTTTCTATTTACATTTACATGGGGATCCTAATTTTGGACTTATGGGAGACTCCTATGAATTATGAGACGGGTGGTAGGTAATAGATTCTGATTTTGATGCATTTACATTGCATTTCCTGTTGATTATTATACAGTTCTGCTTAATATTGTCATACAATATAATAAAAATACAATATAACAATAGAATAATGATAATATTACAAACAATATTGCAGTATAGTGGTATTGTACAAAATAGTAATATATAATATTTTATTTTACTTTATTTTGGGTTATTTGAGTTTTATAGGAGTCATGAAAATATTTAGATGATAATTTTATAGAAATAAATAATTTTATTTATTATTTTATAATAATAATATAATAGAATGTTATATTGTATTATAATGTCAATATATTATAATATAATTATATTGTAATGTAGTATAATATAATTATGATATAATATAGTATGAGTATGGTATAATATATTGTATATACATTGATACAATATAATACTACTAATGGTATTGTGATATTATAATTGTATATTGTGATATTATAATTGTATTATAATATTATATTGTATTATAATTATAATTGTGATATTATAATTATAAAACAACATGGGGGGGGGGCAAAATAATGTTTTGGGGGGGCACCAAAATAATGTTCGCCTACCATTTCAAATTACCTTAGACCGCCCCTGTGTGCCACGGCACACTGGTTGAGAAACACTGATCTAGGCAACTTTCAAAGGTTCTCCCCATGTATTTTTCTGGACTGAGTCCTAGTCCTGTAATTTATAGTACTCTTCAGCATGGCAAATCTTGTAAAAATCAATCTGCCTTGGGATGGATTGCTGCCAGTTGGAACTGCTGATGTGGACAACATCAGAAATTATCAAAAATGTCACAAGGTCTTTGGCCTGAAAATCATCTTTCCTCTCCCATATTCACGTTGTATTTTATTTTGCACCACAGAAACACAGAAGACTTGCCTGACACCATGTACTTCTCAGGCCCGGATTACCCATAAGGCCAGACTAGGCAATGGCCTCGGGCGGCAGGTTTTGGGGGGCAGCGTATTCGGCCCCCCGAAAACATTTTTTTTTTTAAAACCACCCCCTCGCAGTGTTTTCCCCCGCCGTCTCCCGAGAGAGTCATCATACCTCGGGAGAGGGCAGGGGAGAGCGCGCGAGGGGTGCGAGAGGAGGAATGGCGCCCCTCCTCGCCTGGGCCGCCCCTTGCAAGGAAGGAGGCGGCGAGGAGGAGGAAGGAAGCAGCGGGCTTCCTTCCTCCTCCTGCCCGCCTCCTTCCTTTGCAAGGGGCGGCAAAGGCGGCAGGAGGAGGCGGGACTTCCCTTCATCCACCTCGCGCCTTCCTTTCGGTCGCGGGAGGAGGTGGACGGAAGCCGCGTGGCACTGCTCGTGGGGCTTCTGTCTGCCGCCTCCTCCTCCTCCCGTGACTGAAAGGAAGGCGCGAGGAGGATGAAGGGACGTCCCGCCCTCCTCTACTCGCCTCCTTTTGGTCACGGGAGGTGGAGGAGGCAGCGGCCAGGAGGAGAAGGAAGGGAAGTTCTGATCACAGCATCAAACAGGTAGAAAAACAATCAAGCAATTTATCCATAAGTGTGGCAGGTGCTCTATATGCCATTTAATTGATCCAGCAGATCATATTGTCAGCCCTTACAACCACCGAAGGTTCAAGGTTAATACCTGGTCCACCTGCGGGTCTAGTAATATCGTGTATTGTATAAAATGTATTTGCGGGGACATTTTTGTGGGCGAAAGCGGGCGCGAAATTCGAAAAAGAGTACAGGAACATAGATCTAGATTTTGCACAGGATGTGATAATTCCAGACTGTACTCTCACTTTGTTAACAAACAACATCACCATGAGGCATTCACTGTAATGGTTTTGGATAAGGTAGAACCCAAACCCTCAATGGATGTAAAGCAGATTATTACAATTAGAACGCGATTGGATAATCCGCCTTTCCTGCGAGTCACCAAAAGGCCTCAATGATCATTTATCTGTTAGCGAGCTCCTTGTGTAGTTCTCAGCTGTTCACATTTACTGTTAATCTCTTGACTATAAACTTCCCCCTGCTCCACATTGCATTGTCCATGACCTGACCAAAGAAGGCCTGATGCCTCTATGTGATTTTCCCTTGATATACTAAGGTACTATACTGCTTCTTTCTCTCCTCGTGCGGGGTCGCTTTGTGGGGAAAATTTACCCATTCTGATGTATTGTATTGCATATATTGTCTAGATTTGTTGCTAATACATTGGAGCGCTGAAAAGACGTCCCGGTCTAGAAAAAGCCTGTAAACGGCGAACGATTCAGCGCACGCATCCACGAGATCGTCGACGCTGTGAGTACTTCGCTTGCTATTGGACATTATTCCTTATATTTTCTCTTCTTGAAGAAGGTGGACTTTATCATATTATTTGCGAAGGAACTCTCTCATGGGACTCTCTATTCAGAGATATGAATGCTCTTTATGCACTATGATAATGTTGGCGTCTCTTTTACCCATGTAGGGTCTCTATTAGGTTATTTACTTGTGCTCCGAAATATTGCATTGCATGTTGCATTTGTATGTTTGGTGATATACACAAAAAATACAAAATTATATCATTATCATTGCTTCTTAGTTCTCCTCGTTGCTTTCATTCTTTAAAGCAACCCCGCACTATTTTTT
>JARBWK010003033.1:0-13435 GCA_030556195.1 Anolis apletophallus | reverse complement strand
CACGGGAGAGGGAATTGCCACGCCTCCCCCGCCCCAGTCCTGTTCTGGTGGGTAGCGCGAAGCCCCGGGGTGTCAATTCCTGAAGGCAGGTGATATCACTGTCCTGGAGCCAGGTCTCCGTAATGCAGCAAATATCAACCTGTCTGTCTTGAATAAAGTCCCGGATCGTTGTCGTTTTATTCCGGACTGAGCGGCGTTTACTAACACCAGGGAGGAGGGAGGAAGTTGGAGACCTGAGCAACAGTGTCCTCGGGGATAGTCGAGGTCAGAGGCAGCCCCGGTCTTTGGCACGACTAGGGGGAGCCTCGCACTCGGCCTGCGCCTATTGCGACAATACCCCATGCCGGAGATCACTGTAATCGGGGGCCCCCTAGTAGGAGAGTTTACAATATTGTGTTTCTGCGTTGTAAGGATTCTTTGTTTGAGGTATACATCACATGACGTGAACCCATTTATATAATAGATGACGTGAAAACATCAATACTCTCATAATAGAAGTGTGAATGCCATTAGGTGCATGCCTGCTTTGCTTTGTTTCTAGTTGAAAATAAATCGTAAATATAGTAAAAATAAATCGTGAAATACTGATATTGAAAATATCAGTAAATATAATATTTAATTCAACCTCAACTAGCTCTGACAATTGGGAAAATATATTGCAATACTGTAGAGCAGTGTTTTTCAACCTTTTTCGAGCCGCGGCACATTTTTTACATTTACCAAATCCTGGGGCACACCACCAACCAAAATGACACAAAATGACACTCTAACACAATAATACATATAGTTAATATGTTTTTAAATATTTATACACTCAGTGTGAAACCTGGGCCTGTTCGATGAACACAACATAGATATCCTGGCAAGAATGGCAGAAAGACACACACAAAGGTCTTGCTCAATTTATAGTTAACACACAATCAAAGAGCATCCTGAACTCTTGCAACAATGGAATTGAACCATACTTGGCATATTGAACTCTCATTACCAACAGAAAATACTGAAAGAGTTTGCTTAGGAATTGACCTTGAGTTTGGAAGTTGTAGTTCACCTACACCCAGAGATCACTGTAGACTCAACCAATGTTATGTTATGTTGTTGTTTGTTTTCTATCCAGAATCACAATGTTGGAAGGAGGCTCACCACTTTACGGTCCCTAAAACAGGCAGGGAAAAACTTCGGCCCTCTGGGTGCTTTGGACTTCAATTCCCACCATTCCTACCAGCCTGAGGCCCGCTTCCTACTTAAGTGGCTGAGGGGAGGAAAAGGGCCTGAGGCTGCTAGGAATGGTGGGAGTTGGGGGCCAAAACACCTGGAAGGTCCAAGTTTGCCTATGCCAGCTTTCAACAGAGGCCTCCCCCTTCGCGCCCTTTCTCCCCCCCTGCCGAACACTTCTACTTTTCTTCTCCACCCGGGCTCCTTCTTCCCCAGCCTCACTGTACTTGATCCGAGGGGCAGCGTGAGCATGTTCAGGTGGAGAGGGGGGAGGGAGGAAGACGTGACCTGTGCAGGCACTACTGTGCAGACTCGCCCCACGTCTTCCTCCCACCTTCCACCCTCCCCTCCTGAACATGATCACAGCAGCGTGAGCAAAGCAAGGCAAAGCGAGCAGAGCGAGGCGGGGAAGAATGGCGCCCGAGTGGAGAAGAAAAAGTGTTCGGCAGGAGGGGGAAGGGTATTGGAGTTCCCACGGCACACCTGATGATCGCTCACACTAGTGTGCACACTGGTTGGAAAACACTGCTGTAGAGTATTTGATTCAACAAATTTAAAAAGATGGCATTAGGCATGGTTTAAATGCAGTGGCTGTTGCCATGTTGACGTGTGTGTAATTAAGACTCTAGCATTCCATCCCATCAACCAGTGAAACAGTAGTGTTGAAAAATATATGCTTTCTGAAATAGGATTGTTTCTCCTCAAATGAGGTGCTGAGTAATTTTAACTATTTTCTGTGAGAAGTTTTCAACTACCATGCAGTTTTTGATACTAATTTGCAGTTCGGGATGTGTTCTGCACAAAATTCTGACACTTCTTTTTCAAAGAAAAACAGGATTTCTGTGCAAAAAAGCATTTTCTGCAAAGGAAACGTTATTATATTCTGCACAGCAAGTGCTGTTTTCTGTGTAGAAAACGTTGTATTCTGCATAACACAACTGTGGGATATTTGCAGAAAATAATATCCAATTTTGGAATTTTTTAAACAGGAAAATGCTGTTTTCTACACAAGACAATCTTATATGGATACTTATTCATTCAGTCATTCAATTTCTGTCCCAACTTTCTACTAACTTCTTTCTTTCTATCTTCTCTCATGATATCTCATACAAGGAGGAATGGTGACAGGGATGCTGCTTCTGACTGTTGCTCCAGAAACCCCTCAAAGGATTGGATGGAAATGTCAGTCGGCTTATTCACAACCTACAGAGAGCAGATCCCTGTTGCTCTATAACAGCTGCTACTTGAGGTATGAGGAAGGATTCGAACTCAAAACTGTGACAGGGTCGGCTATCCCACCGCTGCCACCAAAATATGTGAGGGGCTCTCTATATTACACTCTATATTACACTTTCAACTGTGGTCGAGTAGTTTTCTTATTCTACCCTTACCAACAATTTATATGAAGACTTCTTTTATTTCCATTTGCTGCCACCATATAATGTAATAAGTATTCACACAGGTCAGCTTTCCCACTGACCTTTTGATTACTGTGTCAGGGCAGGGACCCAAACTCCCACTGACACCATTTATTAGCTTTCACTGCCACCATTCACTATACTTGGCAAGAATTTGTTTTCGCTTTGTGTGTGAAGTATCTACGCGGGAGATATCTTTGTTAAAGAACTGCAAAGTTTATTCAAACAATGTTCTAAGCGCTGAGGTTTCAGAGTTCAAAGCTTAGGTGGTTACAGTATCTTCTAAAGAGGCTTGTATCTTAAGGTTACAATACATTAACTATGGAGATACAACTTGATATCTTCACCACACCAGGTAAGTGTGAATTGTGGTGGAGGATGGTTTGGAGGACACTGGTTATATAAAGAACTAAGCTGGTTACATACCTAAATAGGTGATACAGAATCACAACCATCGTTATATTTTAGCATTTTTATTGACAACTCCATGGGTTAAATGGAAATAGTATTACTATGCAGCAATCAATGTGCATCATTTTTGTAGTAGTACAAGACTGGGTTGCTGTGAGTTTTCTAGGCTGTATGACCATGTTCCAGAAGAAGCATTATCTCCTGATGTTTCACTGACATCTAGCACAAGGCTCTTTGCTGCTTTGGGCCTATGCTGAAATGAAACTCGATCACATCTGATTTCTCTGTAGTGTCACTCAGTCCCACTGATTTCAGAATGAGTTACTTTCATGTAAGTGCATATATGGTTATGCCTCAAACTCTACTGAAATTGACTGGTTCTAACTGTTTTCAAACTCCCTTCTGGATTAACTCTCATGTAAGGGGAATTGAGGAATCAAATAGGGAGATCATTTTCGCCCCCTAAAGTGAACTCACATTAAAAAAAACCCCTAAAAACAGGAAAGCAAATTTTCAAATATCGACACATACACACACACACACACACACACACACACACACACACACACGAATATTTCACACCCCTTTAGGCAAAATGGAGGGCACCAAAATTAAAAAATAAGCCACCTTAATGAAAGGAATCCACATAGAAGTGCATATGAGCCTCTGAAAACAAGTGGAGTCAGCAACAAAACATCTCAGCACAGTCTACTGGTATTCAGATTTCCAGGAATTCCAGTCCCACTCTCCTATTTTGGAGAGGTTCAGAGCAGCCAGTAACTTTGGTTAATGTGGTTCAAGGCTGTGTTGATATGGCCTTGGCCTATGTTACCCTGAATTAGCTCCATGTGCCATGTAGCCACAATGGAGTGGATGCATCTGCCCTTTGGGATATGTAGCCAGTGTAGTTGTGCCCATGGACCAATATATATTGGGCACTTTTCTGGATTTGGCGACAATATGTAACTAATGTACATGGGGCACTCTTGCTGATGCCCCATTATGCATCTTCACAATTCAGTAACTGGGTTTTTAGTTCCTCTGCTACTTAGTTAGCTATACACAAAGTTGCCATAAATGCCATATATGATTATTGTGCTTGTGAATAAAATTACTTCTTTCTGTTTCTGCTTTCACAAATACAATTTGGAAATTTACTGGTCCAGCAGAGCCAGTGGAAAACTTTTGATACTTGAAGTGAAAGAAAGAATTGCAATCCTTTCCTTCCCATGTTCAGAAAACAAAAATCTGCTTTTTGCATTTCTTTGCTCACTGTTAGTTAGATTGCATGTGACTTTCTAGGTGTTTTAGGTGCAACGTGTTTATGTTTACTTTCTGATAGTGTGTTTTTATCATCCATTCTTCTTTGTTGCATAAGCTTTTCCTCTGATTCTCATCTGCTTATGTCGTTCTTCTCGACTGCAAAACACTGAACAGGTAATGGGACCGTGTCTAGCTAACACTAACTTACACTGAGGCAGGAAAAGTGAGACAAAAGCACAACACTAATGAATTTCCATAATCTTTTACTGTATCAAAGTATCACTCTATCCATAGTAAACAAACACATGAACCATCACATATTTAAACTATCATCAATATGGAAATCATACAGAAGGTTCATTGGTAAACAGCAGAATGTATGAACATATCAAACAGTCCAAAGACAAACATTGGGGCAGTTATTTATTTGTTTGTTTTATTTATTTATTATTTTGATTTCTTAGTCGCCCCTCCCGACTGGCTCGGGGTGACTTACAGATAATTAAAAACACAATAAAAACACAATACACAATAACATATTAAAACACAGTAGGGTGCCAGAAGTTGCATCCATAATTAATAGGCATGGTTTAGAATCCTAAAATGGTGAATCGTAATCACACTGAATTCTAGATGGGACTCTCCAAATAGGAAGGAGGGAGGGAGGGAGTGGGTATTCTATTCTTGAAGCAGCAAAGAAAAGGAGGAGGAGCCCCTCGCCTCCCCGCTGCCTCTCTCACCCCGATCCCGAGGAGCGAGGGCCCAAGTTTGCCCAGGCTGGTCATATACCTACATTCTATGCACATGCACAATACAGCAGTAATAACAATGGGTATAAGAATAGTAAAATTCAAACCGGTGTTCTGAGGGTCTCAGCCAGTGCGGTGCAAAACTCTCTTTGAGCCCGGAAATTAGCCCGAAAAACAGTTTTCTGCTTGCTTGCACACACATACATATTCTTTGGGGGCTGCTGCAGAATCTCCTATGAGGCCGGGATTCTGCAACAAATCCCCCTCCCAAGAATATGTATGTGTGTGCTCCCAAGCTGGCTTTTCCCCGGCTAATTTCCGCTTGCACCGCATGAGCCCGCTTTGCACCGCATGAGCCCGCTTGCATGAGGCAGGGACCACTCAGAATACTTCAGTTTGAATTTTACCTTTTCTTATACCCATTGTTATTACTGCTGTATTATTGCATGTGCATGGAATTAGGTATGACCAGTTGGATTACTTATAATATTAGGCAGTGGCACTTACAGTAGCATTCATTCTATTATACATTAGGTTGGTTTCTCACCAATACTCTTTGATGCCTTAGATCCTGGCTTGGCAGGCAGGAGGCAGGAAGCCTGAAAAATAAACAGAGAGGTTTACTCAAAAGTAAATCCACAAAGGAAGACCCTTCATCCAAAGTGCCCTCCTTGCAGATTTACTTGAGTAATCCTCTCTGTTTACATTTTTCCAGGCTTCCTTCCAGCCGAGGGAATATTGGCAAGGGAGGCGGAGGGTGGTGAGAGAGAAGGAGGTGCCCCCTTATGCCCCCCCTACGACCTAATAACGACACTTAAGAAAATCCTGGCCCCGAGGTTCTAAAAAGAAAGTCCACTTCCTGGTTGGCGTTCCAGGTGCGGAAACGCTCGAAAGTAGCATTTCTTACGAATTTCTTACGAAACGAATCATTTTCATAACTTTTTTCTCATGCCTAATAATTAAAACCAGACAATGATGCATGTTACGTGTAACTTATCCACAGAAGTTTGAGGGCCACTGTTCATTATGGGAGAGTCCACTCTCCATAAAGATATTGTTCTATCCACGGTATATCCAATGTAACAAAGCAAATATAAGTCAAACCAAACTTACGGCGTTGCTCCAAAAGGCGGCGCAGTGCTGCAAGTGAGGGTGGAACCAATCATGTTGGTCATGCCCCTGACGCACCGGCACGCCAATCCCACGTCAACCCGGATGGGGAGGGGGAAACCCAGCTTGTGATGTCATTGATGATGTAATTTTAGGTATGTAACATTTGATTTTAATGATAAGCTTATACCAGTGTTTCGACCCTTCCTAAGACTGTTTATTTGAGGTTTTAATGACTGTAACTATGCTATATTTCAGACTTGTATGTTTTTTATGGAAGAAGCCACAGATGATGCTGTACTACAACACGCCTGATGAAGGTCCCCTTAGGTCCATAATGGGTTGGATCCGCTACAATATCCCGCAGGCATGGGCTTCCCTACTGACACCTAGGTTCGATTTGGAGCAGCACCATGCTAACGATAGCTATCTGGCTTTCGCGACTTGCTTTTTGAAGTTTGCTTTGGAGCAACGCAGTGCAAACAGCAGCAGTTTGGTTTTTGCGGCTTGCTTGGGAGCAACCTTGGCTCCTTGCTTTGCCACAGGATCATTTGATTTGCCAGCTGAGTATTTCGCTGAACGCTGGGTTTCCTCCCCCTTCCGGGTTGACGGGGATTGGCATACTGGTGCGCCAAGGGCGTGTCCAGCGTGATTGGTTCCGCCTCACTTGCAGCACCGCACCACCTTTGGAGCGACGCCGTAAGTTTGCTTTGACTTATATTTGCTTTGTTACATTGGATATACTGTGGATATAAGGAGAGTGGACTCTCCCATAAATGAACAGTGAATCTCGAACTTCTGCTACGGATAAGTTACACACATAACTGCCCCAATGTTTGTCTTTTGACTGTTTGATATGTTCATATATTCTGCTGTTTACCAATGATCCTTCTGTATGATTTCCACATTGGTGATAGTTTAAATATGTGATAGTTCATGTGTTTGTTGACTATGGATAGAGTGATACAGTGAAAGATTATGAACATTCATTAATGTTGTGCTTTCTTCTCGACTGCCATGCTTTTATTTTTAAAATGTATTTTTCCTCTTGACTGTTCTATTTAATATATGCTAATAAAATGGTTAAAAACTACCATTGTAACCAATACCTGGGGAAGATGGCATGTGATTCTTTAGAACATGCATTGAACATTTATTTAATTGGCGATTGGTTCGTGTATTACATTGGTATTTAGTTTTTCACTCTCCACAATGGGAATCCAAGTGGCTGACACAATGAAATCACACAAAGGACCTCATCACATTTAGGTTCTCAAGTGAGAGATTGGGGGAGTGCGTGGGGCAACAGGGCAAATTATAGAGCAGTGGGGCGAACCTGTCTGCCAGTGCCCTGCATTGCCCATGCCACCTGCTTACCCATCACACATTAAATCAATGGAATCTTTGCCCATGTTTACTCAATATTCAACAATTTATTCTATGGCTCTAATCTTAATATATGGAATTTACCCCCATGGTTACGCACCATTCAACAATTTATTCTATGGTTCTAATTTGGTTGGAACTAACAATAGATTCAGGCAAAAATTAAAGCATACGCCAATGTTAAAAGCAATTAAAGCCCATCAGTAAAGAGAAAACAATATGGATTAAAAGCTCTTTATATCATAATCCGGGTTAGCTGCCAAAGCCGTCCTTGAATAAAAATATGTTTGTTTGTTTGTTTTTCCAGGAATGGGCCAGCAGCCCAGCTTGGCTCAAAAGGGAGTTCCACAGCCTGGAAATCACAACATTACATTACTATTCAAGTTATAATAATTACATTACATTCCTATCAGCTTCAAAAGGACCTTGCTATCCACCTTTGCAAAATAGCATGACGTTCCACGTGTTATTGCTTCCCACTTCCCACATTAAACTTCTGTCCAACCAAGGTCTTTAGACCTGCTTTGGGCACTGAGGGTAGCCCATCTCCTGTCCTTATTACAGTTTGTAGTTCGCAGCTGTACTTAGAGAACCTTCTCCGTTCCCCACTTGACAAGCTTTTCACTGAAGCATCAAAACCCCGGGGCTTGGCAAGCCAGTTTGCTTCTAAACGCTTTAATGTCCGTGATTCTATAATGCTGTGTTATTATTACTCTGTGAATAGCTAAGTGTGTTTAAACTCGACTGCCATGCCAAAATACACTAATGTCATTCAGGAATTCCCCATATAATTTAAATTGATTACGTAGTTATTGTCAAATGTTCCCAAACGGTGTTCTCCTAGAAAGCACTTATTCCTCCATTACTTCTGTAACCTCTTCATCCATTACAGAAAATGAGGAGATTGATTTCCTTCCCTCCTTGAGCAATGAGATGCTGTTGTCTGTGCAGCATTTACCTAGATTTTGGGGTTTTAGAAGAACATAAGAACATAAGAAGAGCCATGCTGAATCGGGCCTCAGCCCATCTTGTCCAGCATTCTGTGTCACACAGTAGCCCACTAGTTGTACACAGGGATCTCTAGCAGAAAGGAGGGCAAAACCCTCACCTGCTCCCGACCCCCCACAACCAGTACCCGGGGAAAATCCTGCCTGCCTCCATCAACACAGAGGTGGCACTTGGATGTCCATTTCAGTAACTACTGATTCCCTTGGAATCCATGAATCTGTCTAATCCTGACTTGAAGCTGTCCAGGCTGACAGCTGTCACAACCTCCTCTGGAAGTGAGTTCCATAACCCAATGACCCTCTGGGTGAAGAAATATTTCCCTTTATTAGTCCTAACTGTCCTACCTTGGAGCTTCCTAGTGTTGTGTGACAGAGAAAATATTTTTTCTTTATTCACCTTTTCTATCCCATGCATGATTTTATACACTTCGATCAAGTCACCTCTTAGACGCCGTCTTCAAGGCTGAAAAGACCAAGGCGTTGCAACCTGATTTCGTAAGGGAGCTGCTCCATCCCTTGGATCATTCTTGTTGCCCTTTTCTGTACCTTTTCCAGTTCCGTTATATCCTTCTTGAGGTGCGGTGACCAGAATTGTACACAGTACTCCAGATGTGGCCTCACCATAGATTTGTAGAGAGGCAATACAACATTTGCCAACCTATTTTCGATTCCCTTCTGATCATGCCAAGCATAGAATTTGCTTTTTTCACTGCTGCAGCGCACTGGGTTGACATCTTCATTGAGCTGTCCACCAAAACCCCGAGATCCCTTTCCTGGTTTGTCTCAGAAAGCTTTGACCCCATCAGTTGATAAGTGTATTTGGGGTTCTTTGCCCCGGTGTGCATGACTTTACACTTGTTTAGGTTAAAATGCATTTGCCACTTTGTTGCCCATTCACTCAATTTCGAGAGATCTTTCTGGAGCTCTTTTACAGTCAGTTTCATTTTTAACTACCCTGAACAGTTTAGTGTCATCTGCAAACTTTGCTACCTCACCATTTACTTCTACATCCAGATCATTTATGAATAAATTAAAAAGTAACTGTCCTAAAACTGAACCTTGGGGTACGCCACTTCTCACCTCTTTCCACCCAGAGAAATGTCCATTTATTACCACCCTTTGTTTCCTACAGTTTAGCCAGGTTCCAATCCAGGACAAGACCTGTCCCCTGATTCCATGGCTGAAGAGCTTATTTAGAGCCTTTGGTGAGGGACTTTGTCAAAAGCCTTTTGAAAGTCAAGGTAAACAATATTGACTGGGTCCCCTTTATCTATGTGTTTATTTACACCCTCAAAGAATTCTATCAAGTTAGTAAGACATGATTTGCCTTTGCAGAAACCATGTTGATTTTCCTTCAGCAATGCCTGTTCTTCTATGTGCTTGGTAATTTTTCTTTAATAATGGTTTCCATCACTTTGCCTGGAACTGAGGTTAGACTAACTGGCCTATAATTTCCTGGATCACCCCCTGGATCCTTTCTTGAAGATCGGAGTTACATTTGCCTCCCTCCAGTCCTCGGGTACAGTGCCTGATCTTAGGGAAAGGTTATATATTTTGGCTAGAATTTCAGCAATTTCACACTTGAGTTCCTTAAGAACTCTGGGGTGGATGCCATCTGGCCCTGGTGATTTGTTGACATTTAGTTTAGTAAGGCATGTGAGAACATCTTCCTTGTTTATCTCTATCTGGTTTAATTCATTTAATTCCCTCCCTGAAAAAACTGACTCAGCTGCAGGCATATGTTGTCTGTCCTCCTGTGTGAAAACAGAGGCAAAGAAGTCATTTAGCTGCTCAGCAATCTCCTTGTCTTCACTTATTGTCCCTTTCTTACCATTTTTCGTCAAGTGGCCCAACTGCTTTTCTAGTTGGGTTTCTGCTTCTGATGTACTTAAAGAAGTTTTTGCTATTTTTAAAATATTCTTAGCTATATGTGCCTCAAAATCTCTCTTGGCTTTCCTGACGGTTGCTTTGCATTTAGTTTGCCAGAGCTTGTGTTCCTTTCTGTTCTCCTCAGTAGGAAGAGCCTTCCATTTCTTAAATGAGTTTTTCTTCTTTCCAATCACATCTTTTACTTCATTTATAAGCCATACAGATGTCCTCTTGGACTTTCCTGCCCCTTTCTTATTTTAGGAATGCATTTTAGTTCGGCTTGTTTTAAAGTATTTTTAAACAGTTTCCAAGCATTTTGGAGGGATTTGATTTTTTTTGCTGTTCCTTTTAGTTTGTTCTTTACTATTTTTCTCATTTTGGTGATATTCCCTTTGTGAAAATTGAAGGTCTCTGTGTTAGTTTTCACTAACTAACAGAAGGATACTACTAAAAATGGATTGACATACCCTGAAACGGTCTCAATTTGACAGTCAGTTCCAATGAATCCTCTGTTATATTTTCTATGTGTTTGGGAATAGTGGCAAGAAAATTCTTTTGTTTGACTTAGTCCAGGGGTGGGCAACCTACGGCCCGTGGGCCGGATCTGGCCTGGCAGCCGATTCTGTCCGGCCTGGGAGAAGGGCGTCGGGGGCGGGCCCAAGAGGAAGGGGTGCCGGTGCCGCCATCCCATTGTGGGCTCTGTGGTGCCTGTGTTGGCAGACAGGCCAGAGGAGCAGTAGCTTTGGAGTGCCTGCCATCCCTGGAGGCGATCTGGTCCTGCAGCAGGAGCACTCCGTGACCTGTGGGGGTGATCGCCATGGCAACCCGGAAGACTTGATTGTCTTCTGGGTCGCAAGGGCGATGAGCCGCCTCAGATTGCCGAGTGCTCCCCCTGCAGGCCAGGATCGCTTCCAGGGATGGCAGGCACTCCAAAGCCGCTGCTCCTCCAGCCTGTCTGCCAACACAGGCCCCTCAGAGCCCGCGATGGGATGGTGGCACTGGCACCCCTTCCTCTTGGCCCCGCAGGGCGATCAGCTGGGGAATGGCTGGGGGCGAGAGCGGGCGGAGGCCTGCAGCCTCTGAGGGCCTGCTGCTCTGCTCTCCTCTGCTGTGGCAATGGCTGGGTCCGTTTTGCCAGCCTCTGAGCTGGGTGCATTGGGCCATTCCATCTTGGGATCCTTCCTCTCTTGAGGATGTCAGCCTCCATCTTGGTTCGCACCTTGTCTTCTTGAATTTAATTTAATTTTAGTGGTTTTTATTATTGTTTTATAATAATTTTATAAAAATAATATTATAATATAATAAATAATATAATATAATGTTATATTATATTATAATTTCAATATATTATAATATCTATATATACACTATAATATAATAATTATGATATTAATACTAATAATATATGAATATTTCTTGATATATTAATATGTTAGTATTAATTATGTATAATATATAGTAAATATAGTAAGCAAATAAATAAATAAATAATGTAGACTAGAATGTAGTTCAGCCTTTAGGTGCGGTCCTCCATAATATTTTTTGGCTCTCATGTGGCCCCTTGGAAAAATAATTGCCCGCCCCTGACTTAGTCTCACCTGTGAATGATTAAAACTTCAACATTCCCCCCTCTCTATATATAAAGTTTCAGAATATTGGAACACTGTCTAAAAACAAGCAAGACATAACACACACACACACACCTTTAATAACAAAAATCAAGCTAAGTTTTCCAGAAAAGCTTTTCTTGTCTATGTAGCAACCCAGTTCCCTTTCGTGCCTGGGGGGCAGGGGGCAGCACCAGGGGTCCCACTTGCATTAGGGCCAGCTGCAGTTAATGAGGACATGGAGGAAGGGGCTGATGCGTTAGCTGGGCCTTCCTCTCCCACAGAGAGCTTGGCCTGGGATGATGAATGGCCTGACGGCTATGCTAGCTGGGAAGTTCAGGCTGACCCTGAGAGTGATGACTCTGATCATTATGAGAAATCAGGTGGTTACGGTGAAGCAGAATTGGGAGTTAAGGAACTCCAAGTACCAATTTTATCTTACCAAGCTGCTTATTCGTGCGGGCGCAAGGGTGAGGAAGAAGACACGGCAACTGTGAAATAGGTGAAAATCAAAAGGATTTATTCTCACCAGCTGGAGGGTTTTGCCAGCAGAACACAGCTGCAGGTAGGGGGCAAAAGACCCCGTCACTTCTCATACAAAGACATTTATACCAGTAATGGAGTCCATTCAGTTAAACCCACCCTTCTTCATGGTTAAAACAATCATAATTGGCTGGTGATTACTGTTTACATGGCATTTCAATAATCCAATAAACATGGCATAAAACATTTACATCATTTCTCTGTCATCACTAAAAATGAGAACAATAGCCTTCTATAAACATTCTTTCCCACAGGGCAAACTATCAATGCTGAGCCTTCTTGTTCTTATAACTTTGCAACTTTAGTTCCGGGCTTCCTTCCAGCAGGAGCTGGACTGGCTCTGTCATGCGCAATGGTGTCTTAGTATTAGCATTAAAGTTCCATCAACTTTCATAGCTCAAACTGCACTGTATTCCCACTCATCTAGCATATGTGGTATAACTTGGCACAGAGTGGATTAGAATGTATATAATCAGGGTGTTAGTCTTCTATAACATGTGCCTGATTGATTCCAGACACCAAAACCCTCTTTTTCAGAGTTGACGCGCAAGTAGCATCACTCTCTGACTGTACTTTTAGCGTGGAAAGTACCCAACCTGCTTCAGTCCAGGATTTCTCTTTGTAGGAAACTCATCACATGGAGTTTCCCTACACACGTCTGGAACACCTATTTAGACCAATTGACCCTCCAGTCACGTGGGATCCCAGATCAATTAGGATTAACAGCATCATCATAAAAGCATTCTCATTTGTCAATACCATTTGCATTAAGAAGCATCCTTTTTCCACAGCTGCTTCTGTCTATTCAGGCCCTGGGTGTTCCTGAACTTGCAATAATCTTGCCATTGGCTTCTTGC
>JARBWK010003032.1:0-13446 GCA_030556195.1 Anolis apletophallus | reverse complement strand
AAACAAAAATGAATAAATTAGCCAAACACTCTTGATATCCATCATTATCACAAAAAACAATCTAAAAATGTATTTTTATTAAAGAAATTTAGAATAATCATCTAAAACATCATCAGCACCATCACGATCCTATACAAATAACAATTTAAGAAGAATGTACTTTGGGACAAACCTAATTGTTTATCTCAACCAGAATGAATGGGACTTATACAAATCTCACTGACATACTCTAGGTTGGACTAACAATTGGATTTCAACCTGCATATTAGAAGATTATGAAATATATGAAGTGCGTAAGAAAAACATATAAAAGAATATGAGTAACATATTTTTGTATTTGTTATTTGTATATTTTTGTATTTGTATGTTTTTTTCTAAAAATATATATACACTTTATTTAAAAATAATGTGGTTGTTTGGGGAAAACAGGCAATATCAGACATAAAAGGGGACTAGGTTGCCATTGTATTGATATCTACAGTGGGGTCTGTTGGGATGGTTTATACATCATCATGCATCATGCTAAAGGAAGACTAAAAGGGAATTTGATAAACTTGGGACCTCAGCTCATTTGATGAAGGAGAAGCAGCTGATCATGCAGTGACAAAACTGTGGTCATACCTGGGCACATCTACACTGACAACTGAAATTGCTAAGCACTGCACAAGGCAGATCCATATTAACCCATGGCAAAGCTGATTAACATGTTTACCCCAAGTTAAACTAACTCAAGGGACCATCGACAGCCACCCTGCACACTTCAGACTCAGGCACCTGATCCCCCCCCCTCACCTCACCTCATTTGCTGTAGTCAGCAGAGACATAGGGGGAGGGGGAGTTAAGGGAACTTGTCCAGAAACCTAAATTATATTCAGTATGCCTGAGTGGTAGGAAAGAGGCTCAGAGAATCATTTTCGAGTATATTAATAGGTACCGCTTCAGCAGGAAGGTAACGGCACTCCATGCAGTCATGTCAGCCACATGACCTTGGAGATGTATATGGACAACGCTGGCTCTTTGGTTTCGAAATGGAGATGAGCACCAACCCCCAGAGTCGGACATGGCTGGACTTAATGTCAGGGGAAAGCCTTTACCTTTACATAGAATCACTCTGTGTCATTAATCTGACCTGGCTTTTCCTTGTTCTTTCCCCAATACTAATGTATTCAGTTTCTATGACACATGATTTCCATGCAAACTGGAGCCTTGTATGATCAGCTAGATCACTATGGCCAGCACAAAAAGTCTATGCATGTGGAAACCTATGTGCATACTCCTTCCATTATAGATATCCATGCTTAATGCATGGACACAGGAAGCTATACCATCTCATAAAATCATAGAGTTGGAAGAGACCACTTGGGCCATCTAGTCCAACCCCCTGGCATCTCATGAAGAATTTGGTTGTTATGTATTTGCAATACAGATATAAGAATTGAAATAATGGTCAGAATCCTGTATGACATAAACAACATTGTAACAATGCTATATAGTGTCACCGAGTTCCGCCCTGCCCTCCATCCTTATTTGCCAGGAAGAAGCTACTGCGATCAATTATTCTCCTGCAACTCAGGAAGAAACTAGTTGATGGTCCATCTCCTGTTATGTTTTCTGAGGCAACAGGCAAAATCCCATTCTCTTTTATGAGTGATTTCTGTGCCAACAAACAAAATCCCAGTCACAATTCCTTCATGCTGGACATCATTTGAACAATGCATGCAATGTGGGTGATTGGGATCATCAGTTGGTTGCGCTCTGAATAAAAAAGGAAAGAGAAACCTATCAATTGCAGCAACTGCCGCCTGGTAAGTTGTAGCACAGCGATTCTCGTTTGTGCCTGGAGGGCAGGGGTCAGGACCTGGGGTCCCATTAGCATTAGAACCAGCAGTGCCAGAACATGATTCAGAGGATGAGCTAGATGACTGGGGCGAAGGGCAGCTTTCCCTGATGGGCCTCTTTTCGCCCACAGAGAGCTTGGCATGGGAGGAAATGTTGTTTGGCCCTAGCGAAGAGACAGATAACCAGGTGCAGATGGACAGTGATTCGGGCAGCTATGAACATCCGGGAGGAAGGAATTCTCAGGAGCCTCCAGGGGAAAACATGGAAGAAAGCGCATGGGAAATGGCTAGGGAGGAGAGCTCTCAGGAGATAGAAACACAGCTGCGGAGAGACAAGGTCGAACCTTTGATAGGAGACGGAACATCGAGTCTAGCAGAAGGGAATGGTCTAAGAGCATAGACCGGCCGAGGTCCGTGAGCAGCGATTGGAGACGAGAAGCCTAGAGCGTCGGGGACCTCGGCCGACGGATTAAGTGGGAACACATCCTCAGTTCACCGGCCACGACTTTCCTGAATAGGCGTGAAGCGGAGTGGGACCACGGCTAAGCTAGCCAGTGGTCATCAAGCCTTGCCTTGCCTTGCCTTGTTCCTGATCCGCCTGGTTGTGCGGAGCCTTGCCCTGTTTCCTGATCCGCATAGTCTTGGAGCCTTGCTAAACTTTTTGCCTATTTGCTACGTTACCTGGACATTGTTACTTCAAGCCTTTTGGATTGCTTTATATTCTATTGGACATTATCTTTTGAACTGTTTTTATATTCAATAAAGTAGTTAGCCTTCAGTCCGTCTCTGTGTGTGTGATTAAGGGGCCGGTCAAGTCCGTGCATCGTGACATAAGTGGAGGTTTAGGAACTTTTATTGTCTCTATATGTCCACTGAATTGGGGCTATAAAGGAATTGTGAGTGTATCACAGCCATGAGTGTATCACCTGGGCTTATGCAGTTTTGACTACCATAGATTATTCCAAACCGTATTTGAGAATTTGGGGGATGGGGATGACAGAAAATGATGTATTTGCATGTTGAAAAATCTTATGAGAATACTTGCAGACTGACAAAGACCTTTTCCATTCAGTGCTTATTTTTAGCAAGATGCACAGATGGTTGCAGAAAAAGCATTATGTAGCACCCATGGGTCCGCTCGGGCAACGGGGGGGGTAATGCACCAGGGGTCCCGTTGGCATTGGGACCCGCACAGGCTGAAAGGGATTCGGAGGATGAGTTGGAAGGCCCAGAGCAAGATTGGTCAGCCGTGCCTTTGCCCAGTTCACCTGTAGAGAGTTTAGCTTGGGATCTTGAGTGGGAGCATTCTCCCGGGGAAGGAGCGGACCAGGTGGAGATGGGAGGCAGTGAAGCAGATAGCGGAGATAGTTATGAATTCCCAAATGGCCGAGGTTCCCAGGAGCTGGCTGAACAGCAGATGGAGGCTAGCGGATGGGAAACTTCGGGGGAGGCTTCTTCTCAGGAAGATAGCGATACCAGGCTGGAAGAGCGGGGCCGTTCTCATAACAGGCGCAGGGACATAGAGGAGGGCAGGAGGAGCTGGCACCTGTCCCTAGACCGTCACCGTTCGGAAAGTAGAGACTGGAGGCGCTGGGCCCTAGATCGTCGGGGACCCGGCCGAGGATTAATACGGCCCCGTGGGAACTGATCCTCAGTTCTCCGGCCACGTCTATACTGAATAGGCGCGAAGCGAGAGGGGACCACAAGCAACCGTGGTCATCAAGTCTTGCCTTGCTTTTGCCTTGTTTCCTGAGCCGCAGTGGTTTGCGGCACTTTGTTTTGGTTCCTGATTCGCATTGGATGCGAAACCTTGCCCTGTTTCCTGATCCGCATTGAATTGCGGAGCCTTGCCTCGCTTCAAGCTATTTGCCATTATACTTTGGACTATTGACTTTATGCATTGAATACTTTCATTTATTGGACTATATTCTCTTTGGACTGTTTTTATATTAATAAACTAGTTAGCCTTTGATACGTCTCCGTGTGTGTGTTAAAGGGGCAGTTCTAAGTCGGCGTTCGTGACAGTTGGCCGGAGAACTCCTCGAACCCCTTTTTGCACCACGGGACGTACCAGGAACCGCAGACAGCGCACTCAGGCTCCCATCGTCCCCACGGTTGCCATGGCTAACCTGACGGATCAGCAGGTGCAGGACATGCAACGAGAATTGGGGGAGCTGCGGACCCGGGCCGGACGGCACCCGGGGGTGAGCCCACCTGGCCGCTTTAGTGGCAATCCGACCCAGGTGGAGGTTTTTGTGTGCCAAGTGGAACTTTACTTGGAGCAACGCCCCAACGAGTTCGCCAACGATCGAGCCAAGGTGGTTTTTGTTTTCAATCTGCTGGAAGGGTCTGCGGCAACGTGGGCCACCGCCACCGCATTGATCCGGGCGCAGTCCCCCCATACCAACACGCTGCAGGCTTTCCTGGATGCGATCAGGGAAACATGGGGGGCCCCGGTGAATGAAGAACTGGCTGAGAGGGATCTGGCCCGGCTGACGTGCAAGGATATCTCCCTGTCCCAGTACATCTCCCGTTTTTGTGTTCTGGCTTCCCAGACGCAGTGGGGTCTGCCGTCGTTGCGGTATCACTACATTGCGGGATTGCCGCCGAACTGCAACAGGAGATGATCAAGCATCCTCGGCCCGCAGATCTGGAGGCTGCCATCACCTTGAGCCTTCGGTTGGAAGCGGAACTGCAAACCAGGAGACGGTGGGACAAGGGCGTGATGGAGAAACCGTGGCGCGGAAGGAAGGGGCTGGACAATTTCAACCCCGGCAATTACCAGTGCCGGCGGGCCGGATGACCCGAGCCCATGCAGTTGGGTACAGTTCGGCCCAAAGTAGACCAAGCGGAGAAGGCCCGCGTCAGCGCCTCAACTTGTGCTGGTATTGCGGGGGCTGGACATTTTTCTAAGGTGTGCCCCCCTGAAGCCGCGTGGAAAAACTCCTCGGGCCTCTGCCGCCCTCGGAGGGGCCCCAGAGCCCGACGAGGCCCTTCTGGCGACGGGGGACGGGGCCGGCCGGGTGTAGAGGGTTCGCTCACTCGGCCGACGCCGCTAACCTCCCCTGAACCCAAGACTGGACAATTGTTCCTTGTAATGGTCAGTTTGTGGTCGCCAGAGAAGGGGCCAATGATGGTCCATGCCATGATTGACTCGGGAGCGACCAACAACTTCATCGATGCGGACTATGCCAAGTCCGCCGGATTAAATTTTCTTGATCTCCAAGAGCCTAAGGGTGTCCAAACCATTGATGGGAGAGTCCTGAAAACAGGGGCTGTGACGCAGTATACGGCTCCTACTAGGATGTGGACTAGCTCCCATAAAGAGGACATTTCTTTCCTTGTGACCAGGCTCCCAGATTTCCCCATTGTCCTGGGCATTGTGTGGCTCGCACTCCACGACCCCCAGATCTCCTGGGCTAAGAGGCAGCTAATTTTTCTTCGGACCATTGCCAGGGCCACTGCATGACGGCCCGGGCGTGCCTGGCCCAAGAAGTGGAGAATGTGGCTACCTTGCCCAAGAAGTATGCCGGATTTTGGGATGTCTTCAGTGAGAAGGAGGCGGAACGCTTGCCTCCGCACCGCCCTATGACTGTGCCATTGAACCCCGCTCCCGCGGCGAAGACTCTACCCTCTCTCGGAACCAGAGCAACAGGCTCTCCGAGATTTCCTGGATGAGAACCTGCGGAAGGGGGTCATTCGGCCCTCCCAATCCCCGGCTGGGGCTCCGATCCTTTTCGTCAAGAAGAAATCGGGGGAGTTGCGGCTGTGCAATGACTACAGGGAACTCAACAAGATCACGATCCGGAATCGCTATCCCCTGCCCTTGATCCCCGAGCTCTTGGAGCGGATGCGGGAGCTAAGGTGTTCACTAAACTGGACTTGAGGGGGGCTTACAACCTTGTCCGGATTCGACAGGGCGATGAATGGAAGACGGCATTCCAGACCAAGTGGGGCAGTTTTGAATACCTGGTGATGGGATTCGGTTTGTGCAACGCTCCCGCCTGTTTCCAGCATTTCATGAATGACATTTTCCGAGACCTGTTGGACCGCTATCTGGCGGTCTACTTAGACGATCTGCTGATTTTTCTCCGGATCAGGCGACCCATGATCGCCATGTCAAGGAAGTGCTCCAGAGACTGAGGGCCCACGGGCTCTATGCTAAGCTGGAGAAGTGTGCTTTCGACTTGCGTGAGGTGGACTTTCTGGGCTACCGTATCTCACCTACGGGCATTGCCATGGATGACACCAAGGTCCAAGCCGTGGTTGACTGGGCACCCCCCTGCTAGCAAAAAAGACATCCAAAGATTCCTGGGCTTTGCCAACTACTACAGAAAGTTCATTCCTGACTTTGCCAAGTGGGCTGATCCGATCACCCAGTGTTTGCGGGGTAAGGTGCCGTTCCGGTGGACTCCGGAGGCCGATGTGGGGTTTCGCAAATTGAAGCAGCTGTTCACCACCCAGCCGCTTTTGCAGCACCCCACCCCGCACCCCTTTCATCGTCCAGGCCGATGCTTCGGATGTGGCGGTGGGAGCGATCCTGCTACAGCCCCAGGGGACGGACTTGTTGCCCTGTGCCTACTACTCCCGGCAGCTGACGGCTCCGGAAAAGAACTACACCATTTGGGAGAAGGAACTGTTGGCCATCAAGGTGGCTTTCGAGGTCTGGAGGCACCTGCTTGACGGGGCCAAGTTCCCGGTGGAGGTTCACACCGACCACCGGAACTTGGAGCATCTGAAATCCCAGCGCAAATTGAACCAGAGGCAACAGAGATGGTCCCTGTTCTTTGAGCGATTCAATTTCCGCATCCACTATGTGACCCCCAAGCAGACCAAGCAAGCTGATGCGCTGTCCCGAAAGCCGGAGTATGTTCGTGAGGGCGACGGGCCGTCCGAGGCCCGGTTGCTTAAAGCGGAGAACTTTGCGGCGGCTCGGGCGCGCGTCCTGTCAACCCTCCGGTGGCTCCGCCGGCCCCTGGCGACAAGAGACCCTTGAGTGTGCGGGTCCAGGCTCGCCAGCGGACCGACCCGTGGGTGCAGGAGCAACTGACCAAGGGACCTCCGGCTCCGTTTCAGGTAAAGAATGGGGTCCTTTACCACCGGGACTCTGTCTATGTTTCCCCTGGGCCCGAAAGGGAGGACATTCTCAAGCTTTGCCACGATAGCCGGGCCGCGGGCCATTTTGGGCTTTTCAAGACTCTCCAACTGGTCCTACGGGACTTTTGGTGGCTGAAAGTGCGGAGGGATGTGGAGGACTATGTGGGATCCTGCCCTGTGTGTCACCGGGCTAAGAACCAGGGGGCAAGCCGGCTGGTTTGCTCCAGCCGCTCCGACCCCTCTGCTCCCTGGAAGATGATTTCGGCCGATTTCATCACCGACCTCCCCAAGTCCAAGGGTTTCACCTCGATACTGGTCGTGGTGGACTGTTTCACTAAGATGGGACACTTCATCCCCTGTGTGGGGGTGCCTACTGCCAAAGAGACTGCTGATATGTTTGTGCAACATGTGTTTCGACTGCATGGACTTCCACAGAGCCTGGTGACTGACCGGGGCACCCAATTCACTTCCCAGTTCTGGAAGGCTGTCCAGAAGTTGCTGGGGATTGATGTGCGGATGTCCACGGCTCATCACCCGCAGACCGATGGCCAGACCGAAAGGGTCAATGCCACCTTGAGCAGTACCTGCGCTGCTATGTCAACTATCAGCAAAACAATTGGGCGTCCTTGTTGTCCCTGGCAGAGTTTGCTTACAACAATGCGACGCAGGAATCCATCAAAGAGACTCCTTTCTTTGCTAACTATGGACACCACCCTCGGTTCTACCCGCCGGTGGACCCATCCGGAGACGTTTCCGAGGCTAAGGATTGGCTTCGAGAGCTCACTGCACTCCAAGACTTGCTACGCACTCAATTGGACCAGGCGAAAGCTGACTACAAGCGGATGGCTGATCGGCGGCGCCAGGAGGGTCCTGACATCCTTGTGGGGGATAAAGTTTGGCTGTCCACCAAGAATTTGCCCACGCAGCGACCCACCCGCAAGCTGGATGCGAGATTTTGGGTCCCTACAAGGTTTTGGAGAAGGTGGGGCCTGTTTCCTTCAAACTACAACTCCCAGCGGACATGAAACTCCACCCGGTGTTTCATCGTTCGTTGCTCCGCCCGCGAAGGGGTGCGGCCTGACGTGACGCAGCCGCCTCCTCCCCCTGTGATGCGGGAGGGCGGGAGGAGGTCGAGGTGCAGGACATCTTGGATGCCCGCCTCCGCTACAGGAAGTTGGAGTACTTCATTGACTGGAAGGGGTTTGGCCCGGAAGAACGCGCTGGGTCAAGGCTCGAGATGTTCACGCCCGGAGTTGGTGGCTCGCTTCCACCGCAACTACCCTGACAAGCCCAAGCCCGGGGGCAGGGGGCCCTGAGGGGGATAGTGTAGCACCCATGGGTCCGCTCGGGCAACGGGGAGGGGTATGCACCAGGGGTCCCGTTGGCATTGGGACCCGCACAGGCTGAAAGGGATTCGGAGGATGAGTTGGAAGGCCCAGAGCAAGATTGGTCAGCCGTGCCTTTGCCCAGTTCACCTGTAGAGAGTTTAGCTTGGGATCTTGAGTGGGAGCATTCTCCCGGGAAGGAGCGGACCAGGTGGAGATGGGAGGCAGTGAAGCAGATAGCGGAGATAGTTATGAATTCCCAAATGGCCGAGGTTCCCAGGAGCTGGCTGAACAGCAGATGGAGGCTAGCGGATGGGAAATCTCGGGGAGGCTTCTTCTCAGGAAGATAGCGATACCAGGCTGGAAGAGCGGGGCCGTTCTCATAACAGGCGCAGGGACATAGAGGAGGGCAGGAGGAGCTGGCACCTGTCCCTAGACCGTCACCGTTCGGACAGTAGAGACTGGCGGCGCCGGGCCCTAGATCGTCGGGGGACCCGGCCGAGGGATTAAGTACGCCCCGTGGGAACTGATCCTCAGTTCTCCGGCCACGTCTATACTGAATAGGCGCTGCCGGAGTGGGACCACAAGCAACCGTGGTCATCAAGTCTTGCCTTGCTTTTGCCTTGTTTCCTGAGCCGCAGTGGTTTGCGGCACTTTGTTTTGGTTCCTGATTCGCATTGGATGCGAAACCTTGCCCTGTTTCCTGATCCGCATTGAATTGCGGAGCCTTGCCTCGCTTCAAGCTATTTGCCATTATACTTTGGACTATTGACTTTATGCATTGAATACTTTCATTTATTGGACTATATTCTCTTTGGACTGTTTTTATATTAATAAACTAGTTAGCCTTTGATACGTCTCCGTGTGTGTGTTAAAGGGGCAGTTCTAAGTCGGCGTTCGTGACACATTAGCTGTAAGGGAAACAGTTTTTTTGGGCTAAAGCTACTGTTTATTTGGTTTTTTATTTTTTTTATTTACAGAAAATTTTGGGTATGGGTTAATCATAAAATAAGTTTAAATATGAATAGGCTGAAAATTGTGTGGTTAAAATAAACCTTCTCAGAGAAAGAAGAAAATGGCTAAAATTGTGCTTTGCTTCCTTGAGTAGAGAATTAGTAAAGAATTACAACCCGGTACCAACTTCACTTCAAGCCATTCCTTTTTACCATGTTGCAAGTAACAATCAAAGTGACATAAATTCTAGTCCATTTTCAACTAAGTCCTACTTTGGCAGAAGCATATTGATTTTTATCAGCATTCACATGATGGGACAATCTGCAAAATCCTAATTTCCTAAGGGATGCCTTATTTGCAGAATGGCATGAAGCTGTTTAAAGTTGAGAGCCATCTACTACAGATGAATGGTACAGATGAACTTTCTGTGTGGTTTTACAATCCTCCTGGATCCTCTTTCTTCTCTTTTTTTTCCCTGAAGCATGGTTTTCCAAATATGGAAATTCCCTATGTAATCTGCCGGATCTATATAGCAATCCCTGCTAGATGAATCAACTCAGCAAGGAGGAGTGACTTATTAGGTAATGTGTGCACTAGTTCTAGGTTTCAAAAGGGCACAGTTATTATTAGCTGCTACTGTTAGATGGAAAGAGAAGTTTTAAAAACAACTTCACAAGGGATTTAGATTCTATTGCTTTCTAATGAACTGAGCTGATAGGAAAGGAGAAAATTGCTGTTCAAGGGATTTCTGTGGCATAAGAAACTAAAGATGACATCCAGTATACTAGGATACGCCTGCTCGTTTGGCTTATACTCTTTGAAATTCCAGAATTAGATCCCCAGTCTTCATCTGTTCACTGCAGAGAAGGGTTTGGTGTGCAGAATATTCAAACTACCTCTCTAGTTGCTCTGTTTCAGACAATATGATGTTTGTTTATTAGCTATAAGATTCTTCCAGCCTTGTCATACGTTGATACTAGGAGAAGTCGTTTCATTTGGATGGCTTTCCAGTACAGAATTTATGTAATTTATGCTGTTGAAAAATGTTATGTTCCCATTGCCTAATTTTGTGCTGTAAATTTCAAAGTACATAATTTCAGGCAGAGGCTAGGAGATAGATTGCTCTTGATAGAAATAAGGTCCTGTGAGCAGAATATTTTTGTAAATGATATATTTTGTCATGACAGTTTTGTTGCATGTACCAGTCCTCTGTGTCCAATTGCAAAACCGTTGACCATCCTTTGATGATTGATTGATGATGCTACTGTAAGCATCAGCTTTCTACCTTTTAACCAATAATTTAAAGTTTATAAAACTATCTGTCCCCAAAATAATCTGTGCAATGCATACTGATTTGTGAGGTAGCAATCAAATCACACCAAATGAAATAGAGGCCAATGTCAATGGGAGAAATAAATAACAACAACAACAACTTTATTTTTATACCCTGCCTCCATCTCCCTTAAGGGATTCAGGGATGCTTACAAAGGTTTAAGCCCAGAGAGCACAAAATTAAAAAAGAAAAAAGGAAATGAATTGAAGATTTCAAATACAAGTTGTATGTTTCCTCACAAATGTTGAAGCTAACAAATATTTCTATGAATGTTGAGCAAATATGGGTATACTTTAGTCAATAAAACATCTGACAGTGAAACCTCTTTGATAAAGGCTTTTAAACACATCTCCCTTATCTCTTTGTCGTAAACATTTTTCAGTTGCATTATCACTGAAACAATGCAAAGTAAGTCTGGATAAATTCTGACATTCAGTGTCAGTTTGAAGCAGAATGTCTGTAATAAGCAATGCAATATATGTCACTCCCAGCAGAATCTAGCCTGCAATGCAGACCACTCACAAAGCTCATTTTGGATTTAGCTTTATTGCCCAGGTTTCTACTGTCAAGAAAGTCGCTAATGGTGCCCCAATCAACCCCTGCTTTTCATACTACCC
The DNA here is from genome assembly GCA_030556195.1 of Anolis apletophallus. Lineage (NCBI taxonomy): Eukaryota > Metazoa > Chordata > Lepidosauria > Squamata > Anolidae > Anolis > Anolis apletophallus. The sequence continues at coordinate 2,282 of JARBWK010003032.1, read as the reverse complement.
TGCCTATTCTGCCCATCTCAGTCTGCCCCCTCCCCAAATCTCTTATCCCAATTTTCCCATGAGAAAAGTTGGTTCATTCAGCTGTCAGCACAGTTTTCCACTGGTGCCTCCTGCTGGCCTCAAGATGTCATGGAGAAGATTTATAGTGAACTTCTTAAACAGCAGAAATCGTCTCCTGAGATGATTCCTTCCTTTAAAAAAATCACAGGCTACAAGCAGTACCAATCTAATGAACATTGAAGTTTAGCAGGGTAGTTCACATTAAAGCGTTTAACCAACGTTGGCATCCTGACATCCTCTGCCCTCACCTTTTTAATCCTGATCCTGAAATAGGCTTTTTGCAAGTCCAGCTTTGTAAAGATCTTTCCCTTTGATAAATGCTCCAATATATCTTTTATTAGAAGTATAGGATATTGATTAAAGGTGTATATGGCAGTCAGGCCCTACAATCAGTACAAAGTCTCAAAGTGCCAACTATTTTGGGCTAAACAGTACAGGAGCTCTATAAACCCTCTATTGACTTGTTCCAACAGTCAGCCTCCTGACAACTTGGTTCATCACAGTTAAAGCATCTGAATGATCTCTTGGATTTCTCCCTGCTTCTGGTTCTCAGTCTAGCCACTGTGCCTCTTGTCACCCTCGAGCCTCACCTGGTGTCTGGAGCTCTAGCCCTTCTTTTCAGCCATTTTTTTGCACACTCGGCCTTTTCTGCTAACAGGACCCACACTATTAAATCATCTGGATCATCTCTATGTGAACATCAATCCAAAAGTTCAGTTCTCAAACCATCTTTAAAATAATCCAACTTCACGGCTTCTGATCATTCTAGCACTTTCTCAGCCAGAGACTCAAAATCAAGAGTATACTCTGATACAGAGTGGCCTCCTTGGCTCAGTTGCTCAAGCTGAGCCTTAGCTTTCGCCCTTTCCAGCAGATTCTGGAACCTGGCATTCAAAGCCTCTAAAAAGTTCCCAGCTTGTTCGCCCGGGGCTCACACTGCATGTAAGTGCACTAACCAATCTGCTGCTGGGCCTTTGAGAATAGCTCCCACTATTCTTACTTTGGCTGATTCTGATGAGAACAAATTTCCATAATCCTGCATATATGGCGATGAAGTCAAAAACTTCTTGGGATCCCTTTAAATTTGACCCTCAGCTCTCCTCTCAATAACCCATGTCCAAATGATGCGATAGAGTAATCAGGGGCCCCAGCCAGAAATCCCCAGGATACTTCCCTGCAAGGACCTGCACTCCCATGATACTCCTCCTCTGACACCCCCACCTGGGTTGCCCCTCTCAATTGGGATGTTGCTGTGCTCGAAGGATGCAGGAGTTCCTGGCTCTGGCTCTCCCTTATCTGGAACAATATATGCTGAAGCATAATCTCAATAGCAGACACTCTAGTTTCTATCAGATGCTACCTTTGAGGAGTTTCCTCACCTTCAATGGGGCACTGGATCTTCTTCCTTTATAGCCACTCCTGACATCTCTTGGATTTTGGTGGTGGTGGGAATTGGCCTTGTTTCCACTGTCCTAGGACTCATTTGTCTCCTCCTCTCATTGCTGTTGTTTGGTATGAGCAGCAATTAAAAGGAATTTGCAACTTAATGTAATTCCCTGCAGAAACTAGCTGGTAATGCAAACCACTTACAAAACTCACTTTAGATTTAGCTTTATTGCCCATGTTTATACAGTTCAGAAAGTCACTAATGACATTCCTGATCAAAGCCCCCTGCTTTTCTTACTTACTATCCCACCCATTCTTGGCCATTCTAGTCGTCCCCCGTATTTTCCCATGAGAAAAAGTTAGTCCAATCAGGTGCCCACATAGTATTCCATAGTATTTATAAACTAAAATGTTTAATTGCAGTTCATCGCTCCAATTGGACTATTCCAGTTTCCTGCTGGCCTTGAGATGTCACAGGGAAGATTTATGGTGAACTTCTTAAACAGCGGAAAATGGCCCCTGACAATACATGGAATGGGCTGGGGAAAAGTGGCATTTTCTGCTCTAGCAAGTCATACTATAGCCATGTGTGCCTCCCTATAACAGGCAAGATTACCAGCAGCTGCCTCACATCCCTGACTAAGAAACATTTATATATTTATATTTACTTATTTGAGGAACCATAAACAAAGGGCAAAGGAGGACAGATAAGCCTGCCACACCAAGGTTCCCCAGCATGATAAAAAAAATCATATTTTTATAAATTTGGCCAATGAATTAGAAGAAAAGACAAGGCTGGTTGAATTTAAAAATCATCCCATATGTTTGGCAGAAGC
>JARBWK010003031.1:0-13447 GCA_030556195.1 Anolis apletophallus | reverse complement strand
CCTTTCTTGAGTCTTCTCCATACCGAAACTCTTTTTCTCCACCGCTTCCACCTTCTTTTGGGTTTTTTCTGAGTTTTTCCATTGCCAACTGGTCTGTTTTTAGCTGTTTAACCTCCTGATGTGTTTCCTTCATCTCTTTTTTCATTACACTCCACTCCTCCTTTAGTTCTTTTTTCATGGTATTCATGTCATCTTGCGTGGCTCTCTGTTGCACTTCCAACTTTTCTGTCAGGGTTTGGAGTGTGTCCTGTTTTACCGATATCTTCTGTATGTCTCTTTGGATCTCCCTAAACATTTCTTTTATACCTCCCTCTTCTGGTCCTTGGCCTGAGAAGGAGCCCCTTCTTGGCAGTCCTTTAGTGTCTTTGGTACTTCCTTTAAATGCAGCCATCTCTCTTGTTTACTTGATAGTACTAATTTACAAGCAGATTGGGCTGATTACGAATATCTTCCTTCACACAATGCTATCAACATTTCATCATAATTTCATCATAATTAATTCATCTCAACCGTGTGCTCAATTCCTAATCGTCCTGCTCAGCCGAGCCTACGCGCGCTTCGTCCACTCAGCGCAGCCTCCCCCCGGGATGGTGATGGGCCCCTGGCGTGTGGGCCTCCCAGGGAGGGGGGTTTGGCAGAAGCACCTTGGGGGCCGGAGGGGCATGGCCACGGGGCGGGCCGCTCCGCCTGGTGCGCATGCCCAACGTCCTCACGTTGCCCCCCCTTGGCGGGTCACGCAAGATACCTTCCTTCGCAAGAAGATACCCGGGCTTACCTTCCTTCAGGGGCGGCCGCTGCAAGAGCTAGCTAGGGTCATGGTGGAGGGCGGCTCGCCGATCCCCCGGCCCGCCTCCCGCCCTGGCGCGCAAGCCCGGCATCTTGTGCAACCTGCCCCTAGCTTCCGGGCTTACCTGATGTCTTGCAGGGGGTTAGGGGGCCATAGGGAATGGGCTCGGGAGCCGTGTACGGCCCCCGGGCCGCCTGTTGGACAGCCCTGGCCTAAGGTATAGGGCTCATGGACATGTTAACCGCTTCACACAAAGGACATTTCCCCAACTAAGAGCAAAAGGGGGGATTGCCGCCACTTCTCCCGACTAAGCCATTCCCATCCCAGGAAAAGGATCCGAGATCCTACCAAAAATCAATACTGCAGAACCCTATGACAAAGGACTGGCTCCTTGGGGCCAAACCCAGGACAATAGTCAAGATCAAGGCTGGAAGGCTCAAAGCTATTTGTCTTGATCGCTTATCATTTAGGACCGGGAAGGGCCATTCGTAATCCTATCATCCAAGCCTTCCTTCATTGTTTCCCCTTCTGCCCGTCTCCCTCCAGCTCATTGGCTGAGCAGCCAAAGTGGGGCTTTGCGCTCTGATTGGAGGAGATGCATCCTCCTCGGCCACTCCTCCCGGCTCGACCAATCTCGACAATGCCAATTCTGGGGATGGGGGCGGGATATTTGAATTCGACAGCTCTCTATATTCTGTATCTGCCTGCCTCGCAAGCATGTCGGCTTGTTGGCAGATTACTGGGGTCATCTTCCTTTCCAGCTGGAAGAGTAAATAAACTTTGGTGGCTTTTGCTTCAACTTGGTGAGATTTTATTGGGGAAAAGGGGGGAAATCTTTTCCGGTGCTTCTTGTCTCGCCAGGTGTTGTGGATCCTCTTTTGGGCCTTCCTGGCTTCTGCCTCGGCAGGGCCCCCTAAATTCATGTTCAACATCAAGATCAGTAAAATACGTCATGAAGCAGGTTTGGTACTTTTCCAAGCAAAAGTACAGTCAGAGAGTGATGCTACCTGTGCGTCAACTCTGAAAAAGAGGGTTTTGGTGTCTGGAATCAATCAGGCACATGTTATAGAAGACTAACACCCTGATTAAATGCATTTTAATCCACTCTGTGCCAAGTTATACCATATAGGTTAGATGAGTGGGAATACAGTACAGTTTGAGTTAATGAAAGTAATGGGATTCTTAATGCTAATGGGAAAACATCATTGCGCATGACAGAGCCGGTCTGGTTTCACTGCTGGCAGGAAGCCCAGACCTAAAAGTTGCAAAGAGAGAACAAGAAGGCTCTGCATTGATAAGTTTGCCTGTGAGAAAGGAATACGTTTATAGATGGCTATTGTTCTCATTTTAGTGATGACAGAGAAATGATGTAAATGATTTGAATGATGTTTATTGGATTATTGAAATGTCATGTAACAACATTAATCACCAGCCAATTATGATTGTTTTAACCATAAAGAAGGGGTGGGTTTAACTGACTGGAATCCATTACGAGTATAAATGCCTTGGTATGGAATGTATCGGGGCCTTTGCACTACCTACGGCTGCGTTCCGTAGGCAAAATACCCACCAGCTGGTGATAGAAAATAAACCTTTTTGTTTTTCACCTACTTCACAGTTGTCACGGGTTTCCCTCCTCCTAGTATCCGCACGTACGGGCAGCGTTGGTAAGATTAACTTGGTACTTGGAGTTCTAGAACTCCCGGTTCTGCTTCATTTTGGTGACCCCGACGTGATGGCAAACAGTGTCTAGACGGGTCTGTGTTGAGGGAAAACGAACGTGATCTCCGTTGCTGACAGCGCTCGCTCCCCGGCAAGTAAGGTGAGGCAACTCAGGAGGGCTGGAAAGGGACGTCCCGCCTGTTTTTGACCGATTTTTGCTCTGAGCCGCCCGCCTGATTCGCCCCAAACGAAAGCCGGGGACCCGAGAGAGACTGCAACTAACGTTGTAGGTGAAAGCAAAGCCTGAAGGGAGAGGCTGGCTGGGAAGCAGCCTCTTGGAGAGCCGGCTAGTATAAAGTCCAGGGACATCCTAACACGGTGCCCGGCCGCAGGGGCCAGCAACTGGCATAAGCGCGCAGAGGAGTCGGAAGGCGACGTCAGGTCCGATCGCCAAAGGGAGCCGACACAACGGGATTGGTGACGTGGGAAGGCGAGACGCGAGTCCCAGGGTCTGCAGGACATCGGCAAGTATTAGTTTATTTCGTGCACTTAAACACTGAGGGAACACACACTGGGGGAAGGGGGAGAGCACTGAAGTGGGGTTTGAATCTTAGGCAGGAAAGATGGGAAGTGCAGGTTCAAAGCAGAAGAAAGAGACCCCTTTGCAGTGTGTGCTAGATAATTGGGACAGATTTTGTTTGCTAGCAGTTGAGGGAAACACCCAGGAGATGAAATCTTTTGAACTTAGTAATCTGTGCACAGAAGTTTGGCCAACCGTCCGGGAGATCGGATGGCCAAGCGAGGGAACCTGGGATTGGGATAAGTGTCAGCGCCTTGAAGATTATTGCTACGCAATACATCCAAATGATCAATGGATATATTCTGCAGCATGGGCGCGAATGGTTGCAGAAGGGGTGTGGTGGGCTGGCCCAAAGTGTCGTGAGAAAAAGATTTGCTTTGCAAACAGAAGAGTAGAGAAAAGTCCTCCGGTGCTCCCAGTGGAGCCAGAAGAGCTTCTCCCTTTAAGGAGGAGAGAGAGAGAGATTTTGTGCCCCAACCGGAGCCTGGGGAGCAGCCCCAGCGTCCCCGTCTCCAGCCAGCCCCAGAGCCCCCGTTCAAGCTCCAGCCATGTCCCCCACCCTTGGGACAGGCTCGGCCGTCCAGATGACGTCAACGGCCGTGACGCATACTGAGGCGGTCCCCGCTGTTCCAACTGCGCCAATCCAGTTCGTCCCCACCCCGCCATTCCCAGCAAGTCCAGGACTCTTTCCTCCTCTTGCTGCGCCAATCCAGTTCGTCCCCGCCCTGTCGCTCCCAGCGAGCCCGGAGCTGTTTCCTGTTCCCGGTGCGCCAATTTCAACTCCAGTAAATTCACCACAGACTTTACAATTCGAATTAGAGCGACTAGCAGATGCAGGTTCAAGCGGGACAGTTCCGGCTGCCAATGCAGCGTCCCAGCCTGTGCTAGCTCCTCCGTTTCACTTCCCAACCACAGTGGCATGCCCGGTTTCTCCCCCACAACGGGACCTGCCCCACGAAGAGCCGCCTGCCTATCAGGCCCCTCTTTCCATGAAGATTAATTACCCCCTCGAAGAAGCCAGAGAGATAGAGAGAGAGGCGAGACGTCCACCCCCTCCTTCTGGTCGGATGACAGCGCGTCCCAGAGGCAGAGAGAGGGAGGGAAATGAGAGCCCCGAAGCTGCAGGGAGGCTGGCAACGCCACCCTTGCAAAGGCGAAGGAGCAGTTCCGTTGACACCGTAGGAACCATAGGGGGCTCTCCAGACCCACCTAGAAGAAGGCATAGTGTGGGGAGGACTGCATCTCCAATGAGGACCAGAAGCCACACGAGGGGCCAGGAAGCAAGGGAGGAAGAAAAGGTGGAAAGGGGGGCACTACAGTGTCCTATACGGCAGGTCCCGCTTCTGGATGTCCATAACCGGGTCCAACAGGCTTATCAGATTGTCCCGTTTTCTAGTTCGGACATTTTTAATTGGAAACATAACACCCCCCCATATTCTGAACAGCCTAGGGCGATGGGGGATCTTCTGGAAGGAGTTATGGCCACTCATGACCCCACCTGGTGGGATTGTAAACAACTTTTAAATGCCCTGTTCACGGCGGCAGAGAGGAGGTGCATCATCAACCAAGCCAGGTTGATAGCACAAGAAGGACATGGACAGATAGAAGCTGTGGCATTTGGAAATATTAGGTTCCCGGTAGAACAAGACCCGGGGTGGAATCCGAATATTGCAGAACAGAGGGACAGAATTAGAGACTTTCAGCAAATCCTATTGCAAGCCATTAGAAAAGGCCCTCCCCGGCCTTCCAGTATCCAAAAGATTCAAGGGGTCCAGCAGGACAAGGTTGAGACCCCTGTTGCTTTCCTTGAACGTTTGGAGGAAGCTTATCGGAAATATAGCCCTTACAACCTAGAAGAGAATGATGGGAGGGTTGCCCTCACACAATCCTTCATTTCTCAGTCATCCTCAGACATCAGAAAGAAAATCCAGAAACAGCCAGGGTTTTTGGGCAAGAATTTAACTGAATTGTTGGCCATTGCTGATCAAGTGTATATGGCTAGAGAGCAGGTGGAGGAGGAGAAGAAGGATAAGAAGAAGAGAGAGGGATATAGAGTTTTGGTGAGCATGTTTGAGGAGAGGTCAGGAAGAGGAAGAGGAAGAGGAAGTAGTCGAGGAAGAGGGTCAGGAAGAGGACAGTCTACGTTGGGCCGAAATCAGTGCGCCCGCTGTAAGAAAGAGGGACACTGGAAAAGGGAATGTGTGGAAGAAATGTCAGAGGAAAGTGATGCAGGTGTGAAGAAAGTGGAAAGTACAGCCAGAGGCTCAGGAAAGCCAAGGGGAAGAGGCAGAGGAAGTTATAAACCATATCAGAAAGCTGCTGTGGCTGCTGCCATGCAGGAGGAAGAAGAGGAAGACTCAGAATGGGAAGATGAATGTTGAAAGATAGGCAAGGCTTTTCTGCTACTTGACCCAGAGGAGCCATTGATTGCCATAGATGTACAAGGTCAGCGTGTAAAGTTCCTAGTAGACACGGGAGCGGATAAATCAGTAGTGAACAAGAAAATAGCACCCCCTAGTGGTCAGCACATCAAGATTGTTGGAGTTTCAGGAAAACCACAAAAATGCCCTTTGTTACAACAAAGAAAGTGCAACATTGCTGGCAGAGAGGTGATGCATAAGTTGCTATATGTTCCAGATTGTCCCATTCCCCTTCTTGGGAGGGACATCTTGGCAAAGATAAGGGCAAGGTTGGCATTCTTGGAGACAGGCCAGTTGGAACTTACAGTCCCACAGCAAGAAGAATACAGATTGTTTAGATTGCAACAAGTTACCAAGAAAGATACAGTTTGGTGTTGGGAGAAAACTCCCAGGGTTTGGGCGGAAGATAATGAGCCAGGAATGGCGATAAATGTTGCCCCTGTTGTAGTTGAGATAAGGAAGGGTCAGCTTCCCGTGAGAAAGGCCCAATACCCGATAAGCAGAGATGCTGTGGAAGGGATCCAAGAAGAGTTGCAAAGATTGTTGCATCATGGGATCATTGTCCATTGTGAGTCAGCTTGGAATTCGGCCCTTTTGCCTGTCCGCAAGCCAGATGGGAAATATCGCATTGTGCAGGACCTTAGAGCTGTCAATCAAGCTACAGTGACCCTAACTGCTGTTGTACAAAATCCATATGTGATGATGAGTCTAATACCAAGTACCGCTGCTTGGTTCTCTGTATTGGACTTACGTGATGCATTTTTCTGCATTAGGTTAGCTCCTATCTCTCAACCCATCTTTGCCTTCCAATGGGAGACCCCAAAGGGAGGACAAAAACGTCAGGTCACATGGTGTAGACTTCCGCAAGGTTTTCAGAATTCTCCCAGTATTTTTGGGCAGGCCTTAGCTCAGGACTTGTCAGAATTTGAAATTCCAGAGGCGGAAGGTTTTTGGCTTCAATATGTTGATGACCTGTTGGTCGGGACTAAGACTAAAGCAGGGTGTGAGCATTACACTCTAGAACTGTTGAAAGTGCTAGAAGAGAAAGGATATAAAGTGTCCAAGAAGAAAGCACAGTTGTGTCAAAAGAAAGTTAAATATTTAGGCTTTGGCCTGACCCAGGGAAGTAAAGTGTTGGAAGTTGAAAGAAAGGAAGTTATTTGTGCCATTCCAACCCCCAAAGACAGAAGACAGACAAGAGAGTTTCTAGGAACCACTTCTTATGTAAGACATTGGATTCCTAATTATGCTGTCATTGCAAAGCCATTGTATCAAGCCACCAGAGGGGGTAACAAGGATCCCTTTGAGTGGACTGAAAGTTGTGACCAGGCTTTCCAGATGCTGAAAGAAGCTGTAATCTCACCACCTGCGCTAGGGCTGCCAGATTTGGATAAGCCGTTCTATCTCTTTGCTGCAGAAAGAGATGGGACTGCTATAGGGGTTTTGACACAGTTTTTAGGTACATGGCAACGCCCTGTAGCTTATCTGTCCAAGCAGTTAGACACGGTTGCCAGGGGGCTCCCCTTGTTTGAGGGCTGTTGCAGCTGCGGTGGATTTAATTCGAGAAGCCACCAAGCTTACACTTGGAAAAGCACTCACAGTGAGGGTTCCACATCATGTAAAAGCACTTCTAGATTCCAAAGGTCCCCGCTGGCTAACAAATGAACGACTGACTAAGTATGAGGGTGTCTTGTGTAACAACCCCTCGTTACCCTGGAGATGTGTCCAATGTTAAATCCGGCAACTCTTTTGCCTAGCCCTTCAAATATTTCAGAGCATGACTGCATTGAGACAATGGATTTAGTCTATTCCAGTAGGCCAGACTTGCGGGATTTCCCTTGGGAACAGGTAGAATTAACCCTATACACTGATGGATCCAGTTTTATAAGAGAGGGAGTGCGTTATGCCGGCTACGCTGTTGTCTCCTGGGAGGATGGGGTGCTCAAAGCGGAGCCCCTACCTCCTGGAACATCGGCCCAACTGGCTGAGCTGATTGCATTGACTCATGCTTTAAAACTGGCCGAAGGGCAAAGGGTTAATATCTATACAGATTCCCGTTTTGCGTTTTTAACGCTTCATTGTCACGGGGCATTGTGGAGGGAAAGAGGCTTCTTGACCTCGGCTGGAAAGGCTGTCAAATATGCAGATGCTATGTTAGATTTGTTGGATGCTGTTTGGCTTCCTAGTAAAGTGGCTTTGATGCACTGTAAAGCACATCAAAAGGGCAATGATCCGGTGGTTCAGGGAAACAGGCTAGCGGATCTGACTGCCAAAGAGGTAGCTACTCAGAAATACACTCCTGTAATGTTAAATCTCACTGACTCAGAGCCTAAAGTGGAGAAATGCAATTACACTAGAGAGGAAGAGGAATGGGCTTTGAGTGAGGGTGGAGATTGGGAAGACAGTTTCATAAAGATGCCAGACAACCGCGTATTTGTTCCTAAGACAAAAGCGTGGCACATAGTACAGTTCTACCATGAGAACACACACTAGGGAAAAGCGCCTGGCAGCGCTCCTAGAAAGACAGATGTACATCAACGGATTGCACAGCCTGACGTCCTTGGCTGCAAAAAGGTGCTGGACATGTGCAAAGAATAACCCAAGAGAGGGGCCTTTGAAAGCGCCTGGGATACAGTATCAAGGGAATTGGCCCTTTGAAGTGTTAGTTACTGACTTTACAGAAATGCCAATGAGCGGAGGCTTCCGCTATTTGCTGCTCTTTGTAGATTCTTACACGGGTTGGATTGAAGCTTTTCCTACACGCACGGAGAAGTCAGCGGAGGTAGTAAAAGGCCTCATGAAAGACATTATTCCTAGATTCGGCATGCCTTTACAGATAGGCTCAGATAACGGGCCTTCATATGTACACCACGTGGTCCAGGGACTGTGTAAGCTGCTGGGGATCACGTGGCGTCTTCATTGTGCTTATCACCCGCAATCTTCTGCCAGGGCAGAAAGAGCAAATCGAACTTTAAAGAACTGTTTAGCAAAGATTTGCCAAGAGACTAAATTGAACTGGAGAATGGCGTTACCCCTGGCTCTCCTGAGAGTCAGGTGTACACCGCATAAGAAGACAGGCTTGTCACCATTTGAAAGACTGTATGGCAGGCCTCCTTTGAACTTAAAGCCAATGTGTGGACAGACTTCTGACAGTCATGTGTTAGGACATCAACAGACTTTGCAAGATGTTCAGATGCTAGGGAAACAGCTAGAAAAACTCAGTCAATACACTGCAGATCTGCGACCTCCTCTCCCGTCTACCTGTCTTCACTCTTTTTCAGTTGGCGAATCAGTCCTCGTGAAGGAGTGGAACCTGCGTCCGCTACAGCCGAGATGGAGAGGGCCGTATACGGTGCTTCTAAGCACACCAACAGCCGTCAAAGTCCAAGGTCTTCGCCCTTGGATCCACTACTCGAGGGTAAAGAGGTCGCCGGTTGCTTTGGAGTCTTCCGTGGATCCAAGCAACCCCCTTCGTCTCAGGATTACAAACACTTTGCAACGCCCTATTTAAGGGGCACTCAGACGGCCACAGAAGCGTCGTCTGATACCATCGCTCCCAATCCGGGAAATGGTGGTCCAACGCAAGAAAGATGGACAGAGCCAAAGGCCCTTTCATTGCGGTGGTGGCTATGCATCTTAATGGGACAGAGTTACAGGTGTAAGCACTCCGCAAGGGTCAGGACAGTGTTTGGATTCGTGGCTCTGATACTGACATTGTATGTTACTGGGACACGTGGGGGTTGGGAGGAAAATATGTTTCACAAACTTGTAACTAATATGTCACATGAGTTAAGTTTAAATTCGTGCTGGCTTTGCAGTCAGGGGCCTTCAAGCCATAGGTCCGGTTGGCCAATAGTTCCATCTGGGTTGTTAACATTGGCAGGGTGGAATAGCACGAAAGGGAAGCAGGAACACGGGTCAGTGACAGCAGAAAGGGTTTGGTTCAGAGTCACACATCGGGCCCCTGTGTCAAAAGCTGCCCTGTGTTTCAAATGGGAAAGGGAGGCACATCCCTATTATGCAGGAAGTCAGAGAGATGGCATGTACCAGTTCTTCAAACAGGTTGAGCTAGGTTCCTATCCTGCTTGTGATCACATGATCACCATACATGGCAGATACAGAGGACGCTGTGGTCTGAGGACAACAGGAGTGTGGACTTGGAGCTGGGAGGGCTCAAATTGCACCCACATCCTGTTTAGAAATCATCGTGAAGATGCTATAGTGAACCTGGTTCAGAATTTACCTGCTAGACGTTTGGGTTACCGTGTCACTGGACTCCCAGAGGGAATAGTTTGGATCTGTGGAAGAGTGGCATTGCCTGTGCTCCCAGTTGTATGGTCTGGGACTTGCACTCTAGGTACCCTACAGCCAGGGGGCTTGAGGGTGCTTCCCAAAGAGGCTCATGTGACAAATCTATACTTACATGTTCAGAAACGCTCTTTTGCAGATGTGCAGCGTTATGGTTATGATTCTGGCAGAACTTATTTGACAGAAGGTCAGAAGATTCTAGCAATTGCAGTCCCTTGGGTAGGAGTGGCTTGGAACGTAAAGCAGTTACGTGTGTTATCTTATGATTTGGAGGCTTTGGCCAATGACACCCATGAGGGCTTGTCAATTTTACAGGAGGAAGTGAATTCTCTGGCCAGAATGGAAATGCAGCAAAAGCTGGCTTTAGACTACCTTCTCTCAAAAGAAGGCGGGTTCTGTGTTTGGTTAAACCAAAGTTGCTGTCATTTTGTAAATAAGACTGGAGAGATAGAACTGGATTTGATTAAAATTCAGGGTGCTGCTAGAGAAATACAGAAGACTTATTCCGATGCAAGTAACTTTTGGGATACAGTGTTGAGCTGGCTGCCAAACTTACACTGGCTACGTTCTCTTGTGATGATAATCATTGTGGTGATCTGTTCAGTATTGATCATAATGTGTTGTCTGCCTATTATGCTCAGATGTTGTGCTACGGCAGTACAGAGTTCTTTAGAGACAGTAAAAGGTGCACAAACTGTCACAACTGGAAAACCCGGGGTCTTACGAGACTGGAGGGTTGATTGGTCTAAATAAACAACTGTTCCAGATGTTGGTGTAGGAAACCCCTTGCGGTGGGTTTCCCACAAAGAGAAATCCTGGAATGAAGCAGGTTTGGTACTTTTCCAAGCAAAAAGTACAGTCAGAGAGTGATGCTACCTGTGCGTCAACTCTGAAAAAAGAGGGTTTTGGTGTCTGGAATCAATCAGGCACATGTTATAGAAGACTAATACCTGATTGAATGCAGTTTAATCCACTCTGTGCCAAGTTATACCATATAGGTTAGATGAGTGGGAATACAGTACAGTTTGAGTTAATGAAAGTAATGGGATTCTTAATGCTAATGGGAAAACATCATTGCGATGACAGAGCCGGTCTGGTTTCACTGCTGGCAGGAAGCCCAGACCTAAAAGTTACAAAGAGAGAACAAGAAGGCTCTGCATTGATAAGTTTGCCTGTGAGAAAGGAATACGTTTATAGATGGCTATTGTTCTCATTTTAGTGATGACAGAGAAATGATGTAAATGATTTGAATGATGTTTATTGGATTATTGAAATGTCATGTAACAACATTAATCACCAGCCAATTATGATTGTTTTAACCATAAAGAAGGGGTGGGTTTAACTAACTGGAATCCATTACGAGTATAAATGCCTTGGTATGGAAAGTATCGGGGTCCTTTGCACTACCTACGGCTGCGTTCCGTAGGCAAAATACCCACCAGCTGGTGATAGATAATAAACCTTTTTGTTTTTCACCTACTTCACAGTTGTCACGGGTTTTCCTCCTCCTAGTATCCGCACGTACGGGCAGCGTTGGTAAGATTAACTTGGTACTTGGAGTTCTAGAACTCCCGGTTCTGCTTCAGTAGATCTTTGTGCCCGTGCTGATTTATTTACAGTATTTATATACCGCCTTCCTCACCCCTGGGGGCACTCAAAGCAGTTTATTTATTTATTTATTTATTTATTTATTACTCGAACTTCTAACCCGCCACTCCCCGGAGGCTCGGGGCGGTTTACAGAAGGCATAAATTCAAAATAAACAAGTGAGCAACAGACAAGACAATACAACAACATCAGAGAGAGGGGAGGGGCAATGTTGGGAATCCAGAGCTGTTAGGCTCAAAAATACCCCTCCTTGGAGGCGATTCCACCAAATAGAGCAGAGTGCAGAATGCAATATTCATATGCAACAGAGACTTACATGCAGTGAGCTAGGATTGAGTCCCATTTAAGAGGATTGAACATGATTGCAGATCCACAAGGTTATAGGATCAAAAGAAAAGTATTTATTGTATATAGAGAAATCCAATTAGGATAGAAAAGGTTACTTGGAGCTAACTAGCTTTCTAAGCTATCCACTAAGGTAAAAAAGAGAAGGAAAAATATTAAAAGTAACTATCTACTACATCTTTCCTTTAGACAAAGGGAAGATGCCTTCCTTTCTCTATGGAAGTTGAAGAGAAGTCTCATGCCATGTGGCTTGGCTTAAACAAAAGGAGAGAAAGGGCTTGTAAACAGGAAATTACCTTTCCTGAGTGTTTACATGGATGGCAGTCAAAGGGGTGGAGTTTGGCATGCAGGGTGATACTGAAAACAACCCCCCTTCTTAACCAATTCTTGAGGTAATCTGCTAAAGGCAATAGGGAAAAGGAATCCCTCATTCTAATCTATCTTAGGCTATCTACTCCTCATTGAGGACTGGAGACTTGTGCAGTCAGGGATGAAAACCCAACAGGCAAAGGGCAGGGGAAATAAAGACATGAGTATGGAATAGAGTGCCCAGGCGGACCTATGCGGGCACTACCCTGCCATCGAACAAAGGAAGCATGGGAGGTCTCAAAGAGATCTCTCGCAACTGGCAGCAAGTGAGCCGAGTGGCCTGGCTTCCTCTGTCCAGTGGTCTTGAGAGAGAATGAATTCAGGACAGGCCCAGGCATGCCCGAGTCAGCTAAACAAGCTGTTGCCCAGATAAGGAATTTCAGGACAGGCCCAGGCATGCCCGAGTCAGCTAAACAAGCTGTTGCCCATATAAGGGATGTGTTGAATGCTGATTGGATGGAATTACAACTGCATCATCGGTTTCAACCAATAAGTAAGATCATGGGCGGCCTTAAGCCGAACCCTGTGTGTATAAATATGTGTAATTTTAAGTGATCAGGGTCTTGCTCATGAGGTGCCACGTTGTGCCTGAGTGAGGCCTCCACAGCTGTGGAATCAGTAAACTGCTTTCTTGAGGTAACTCTGTTGTCCGTCTCCTGTGTTACTGCCCCGAACTACCTCCAGGAGGGGGTCTTTTCCTCTCCTGCTTCATTTCCTGGTGACCACGACGTGATTCCGGTGACGGGCCTTATACCGAGACGCGATCCCGTTGGCAGGACGACATCCATTCACCGGCGGCGGGAGGGCGACGATCGTGGACTGAGAAGGGGCCCCCACTACGACCGGTTTGAGCCTCCCCTCCGCGACGACGCCGAGTGACCGGATAGTCGCAACACCGTAAGAGTTACCAGGAAACCAGTCCAGGGACGTGCACGAGGAGGAGAGTCCGGGGCGAAGGGTGATCCAACGTCTACAGCAATCCGCGAGTATACTGGTCAAGTTAGACAGTAGAAACATACATCGGTACCGAAGGGAGAATACACTAAGGACCCCATAATGGGAGGAGGTTCAAGGGGACGCCCTTACAGTGTTTGCTAGATAATTTTAAGAAGTTTCAACAGTTTGCAGTAGGGGAGACAAAGGACTTAAAGGATTTTAGACTCAGGAATTTATGTAGAAATGAGTGGGCCCACATTTGAGGAGGTAGGATGGCCAGAGGAAGGGTCATTCGATTTGGCAAAGTGTAATAGGTTAGAGCAATACTGTGCCCGACATCCACCCAGACCAATGGGTGTATGCCGCCACATGGCAGAGTGGTAGAGAAAAAAGTTTGGTGGGTATTGAGGTGCCAACAGGGCAAATGTATGA
>JARBWK010003030.1:0-13447 GCA_030556195.1 Anolis apletophallus | reverse complement strand
CGCAGTGATCTGGTGGGATGATATGGGACAAAGGCGGTCCCGCAGGTACACTGGCCCCAGACCATGTAAGGCCTTAAAAGTCAGGACTAACAACTTGAAGGCAATCCGGCATTCAATTGGGAGCCAGTGCAGTTCGCGCAGGATTGGCGTGATGTGGTGGCCAATCGGGACCCCCCAGGGTCGCGCTGCAGCGCTCTGCACCAGCTTGAGTCTCCCGGATTACCGACAGAGGAAGGCCAATGTAAAGAGCGTACAGTAGTCCAGCCTTGAGATGACTGTGGCTTGGATCACTGTGGCTAAGTCGCGCCAGGACAAATAGGGGGCCAGCTTCCTCGCCTGGCGAAGATGGAAAAATGCTACCCTGCTGGCGCTGGAGCGTGGGCCTCCGTCGACAACAGGGTCCAAGGTTACTCCTGACTCTTAACAGAGGGCGACCGGACATAATGTCACGCGCCGTCAGGGTTGGAAGCTGAACATCCCTACAGCCCAGAGGACCCAGCCATTACCATTAGCTGTTGGTAGTGCAAGTAAATGTGTAGGAATGAGTTCCGTCGGCTTTCCGTCCTCATCCTCTGTGCCATTTTTGGCTAGAATCCCCATTAAAAATATGTTGTTGTTTTTATTAGCAAGAGAAGGATGGCACTAATAACAACACATCCCATCACTTACCTTTCAGAGCTCGGCACGATTTCCATAAAGTGAAAAGAAACATCAGGCAGGGAGGATGACTCAGAATTGGAGTCTTTCTGAAGATTATTATATAGACATTATTTCCTCAGGTCACAAGCTTTAGTCAAATTTGGAAGAGAATGGAATTGGAAGCAGGAAAAAAACAGACTGAAAGGTATGAGTTCATGAGCATCGAAATAACATTTTCATTTTGTTTCTTTCCCCATGGGAAAGATTCAACATTCTGGTAAATGGAGACTGTTATGAGAAATGAATTTTTGTCAGCGGGAAGTGATTTTAAGGCTCGCTTATCCATTGGCAATCTAGATTTCTAACCCCAGGAATCTCGGAAATTGCTACAGAATGTAGTCTTTATTATAAACAAGTCTCCCCCCCCCCTCTTTACGGAGACCTACATTTCAGCGCACGTTTGGGAGAGGCAGAGGCCAAGAACATTCTGGAACATAACTGTGGCTCCAACATCTCTCTCTTTGAATTGAGCAAGCTACCAGTCGAGGTGAGCTTCCAACTTTCCAGAGCCTGTTGATTCCTTTGAGATGATTATATTTTTCCTTTATTTGAAACGCTTGTGTTCTATTCATCTCTGGTATGGGAGTAGGATTAGGAAAACACCAAATAGGGGAGTGGTTTATTTATTTATTATTTTGATTTCTTGGTCGCCCCTTCCGACTGGCTCGGGGTGACTTACAAATCATTAAAACACTTACAGATCATTAAAAACACGGTCAAAACACAATAAAACACAATGCACAGTAACATATTAAAACATGGTTATTTAACATCTACATGCGACCACTCGCTCAGCTGGTGTGTGGCTTTGGGCTAGAGAGGTCATCAGTACGCCCGTGGCACCCAGCTCATTCTGAGGATGGAGGGCAGGCTGGACTCCGTGCCGATAATTTCCATCAGTGCCTTGAGGCCGTTACTGGATGGCTGTGAGCCAGCAGGTTGAAGGTGAATTTGGCGAAGACGGAGATCCTTTGGCTGGGCCGCCCGAGCAATAGGGAGATCCAACTGCTGACCCTGGATGGCAAGGTACTACACCCATCGTCACTAGTAAAAAGCCTGGGTGTCCAATTGGACCCACTGCTGTCAATGGAGGTTCAAATCTCCACTGTCAGCAGAACCGCATTTTTCCATCTGCAGCAGACGAGGCGTCTGGCCCCCTATTTTGTCCCCGGAATGATCTAGCCATGGTGATCCAGGCCACGGTCATCTCGAGACTAGACTACTGTAACGCTCTTTTACATTGGCCTTCCCTTGACCCTGATCTGTAAACGTAAGCTAGTGCAGAACGCCGCAGCTCGACTTCTCGCAGGAGAGCCTGCGAGTTGCCATATAACACCAATGCTGCGGGACCTGCGCTGGCTACCAATTGAATTCTGGATCACCTTCAAGGTGCTAGTTCTTACTTTTAAGGCCTTGTATGGTCTGGGGCCAGTGTATCTGAAGGATCGCCTCATTCCATATAACCCCCCGAGATCACTATGGTCTGAGGACCAGAACCTCTTGGGTATCCCCAGTGTGAAATCTTTCCACCTGACAACAACTCGGCGAAGGGCTTTTTCCATCCTTGCCCTGGTCCTATGGAATGCCCTGCCACTGGAGGCGCGGGTTCTACGTAATTTGAACACCTTCCGCAGAGCGTGCAAGACGCACTTGTTACGGCAGGCTTTTGAATGATTCTGGATTTTGTGTGCTGTTTAATCTGTATTTTAATCTGACATTAACTCTACTGTAAACTGCCCCGAGCCTCCGGGAGTGGCGGTTCAGAAGTCCAAATAAATAAATAAATTCTGAACGTCAATAAGCCTATTGGCTTTTCATTATAATCAAGGTTCATTCTTATTTGCCAGCAACGTTCAGTAGCGGAGAGATGTGAATTACGTTTTGTGTCAGAGTCTTATCAAACATTGTGATGGCAAGTAGTGACATATAAATTGTAAGTTAACTTTTAGTTCAGCAGCCCAATGGCCATCGTGTCCATCAATGTCCCAAAACATTGTCAAGTTCATGCCAATTATCTACCTTTATGTGACAGCGCTCACAGTCAAAGGCAAGCTGGAGTCTCCTTTGAGGCCACACCAGCCTGCCTCCACATTTAGCTCTTCTTTTAATGAACTTCCCCTATTTACTTGGGTGTTTATTATTTCATATGATTCCCCCCTTCCCTCTGCATCCTCCGAGAGTATTAAATATAATGAATTCATTTCGTTATGGGCACCATGTCCAGGCTTAGCCTTAAAAGCCACAGCTTCCCTTTGATCTGCAACATACCCAAATGTGTGATTATGCTATAAAAAGATAATAGCGGGATGGGGGGGACATCAAAGGAACGCGAGGGGCTTAAACCCTCTCCTAGATTGGCTTGTCCTCGCCGAGCAGCTTAAGCGCGGTGACAGAACACGAAGACAACCTGAGTTGAGTCTTTAATGCATTTTAATAGGCGCTCTTCAAAAAAATCTTAACATGTATATCCGTGAAATATAGGATGTTCTGACTCGCCTTGAAAACCTTGTTTCAAAGGCGAGCTGTGTCTGGGAGTCGTGTCTAACAGCCTTAGTGCCTCAGGTGGAACAAATACCTGGTTCTCCCGATGAGAACCAGAGACATCTTCCCCTCTTCCCGTCACTAAGCACCTGTCATTTCCTCCTTCCAGAATTAGATACAGCTCCGGTTTCGGGAGGCAAACTACATCTCTGTTAAGAACATCAAAAGCTGTTTTGGTCAAAGAAGGCGCCTTGGGGTTCATTTAGATGTATAAATGTTACCCGAAGCTAAATGTCAAATACAATTATGTGATACCATTGTGTCTCGAATGGAACAGA
Organism: Anolis apletophallus; assembly: GCA_030556195.1. Lineage (NCBI taxonomy): Eukaryota > Metazoa > Chordata > Lepidosauria > Squamata > Anolidae > Anolis > Anolis apletophallus. The sequence continues at coordinate 9,929 of JARBWK010003030.1, read as the reverse complement.
CATGTGCAGACGTCTAGTCATCACTGGAAGGAATTGCAGATGTTATAGTTGAGTGCAAACTTGCATACACGATTAAACTGTCCTTTGACTTCTGCCCCAATGGCGGAGTGGGTTAAACCGCTGAGCTGCTGAACTTGATGACCGAAGGTTGCAGGTTCGATCCGGCGGCGGCGTGAGCTCCGCTGTGAGCCCCAGCTTCTGCCAACCTGGCAGTTCGTTAACATGTAAAATGAGTAGATCAATAGGTACTGTTCTGACAGGAAGGTAACGGGCGCTCCATGAAGTCATGCTGGGCACATGACCTTGGAGGTGTCTACGGACAATGGCAGCTCTTCAGTTTAGAAATGGAGATGAGCACCAACCCCCCAGAGTCAGACATGACTGGACTTAATGTCAGTGGAAAACCTTCTTCGGCGTTGAGTATTTATGTCAAAGCGGATAGGCAACAGAAATATAGAAGTTTAATTCCCCATCGGCCCAAAAACTCCAGTCTCTGTTCGAGTGAATAATGAAACTCTCATTCAATTCACAAGGTAAATATATATCTTTTGTATTGAATTGTATTTAACAATAACTGGCAAAACATCGAAAACCAACAGCCATCACAGCTACCTTTCTAAACATCCTTTCCTCACAGATATTAAATCCCAACTGACAAATCCCAACTGTCACTTTGTAACTGACATTCCTCAAGGTTCCATTTAGCAGTCTTGAGACAGCGCCATCTGGTGTCAAACATGTCACACTGCAGGTCATCTCAAACTGCGAAAATATATCTTGTGCTGACTCATGAATTGCTATTCAAAATGCAATAATACTTTACTTGACTTCTGCAGTAGATGCTGTTGGACTACAGCTCCCACCAGTTTCTAGCTAGCATTGTGAATGATGAGTACATGTGATCATCGGAAAGGTGATATGTTTTCCATATCCATCACAGAGGTTTTGTGAGTTAGCAGACACCTAGTATATTTGGGCAATGGACATGGCCTGTGTATCACAAGGGACTACTTAGGCTAAGACATATAGTTGGTTGAGACCACCAAGGACCATCCTCTGTTATTCAGGAAGACAATCAAAACACTTCCAACAGATGGACATGAAGTCTCAGATCCAGCCCGGTTTGGGTGGAATCTTTCCTCCTACTGCTTGAACCCATGGCTCTATGTCTTAGTCTCTAGAGCAGTGGAAAACAAGCTGGCTCAATCTTCAGTCTTCCCTTTCATATATTTAAACATTAGCTTGGGTACCAGACGTTTCCCAGGTTATTTGAAAAAGTCAATTTTTATTGTACAAAATGCATATGGTTGTGGGTGAACTTCAACTCCCATCAAGCCAGGTTTACCCCTTAAAACTCCATCAGTGCTTAAAGTTTGTCATGTTGGGCAAGTTTGCTCTAGATACATCATCAGTGTATCTAGCGGTAGGACAAACTACAACTCCCATTATGATGACTCAATCCCCTCAAACCCCGCCAGTAGGTGGATTTAGTCATGGGAGTTCTGTGTGCTAAGTTTGGTCCAGGTCCATCATCGTCGAGGTCACCGTTCCTCTGATTGTAGCTGAACTACAACTCCCAGAAAGGACGATCAGTTCCCCCAAACCGCCCCGTGCTCTGCTTTTGTGGAGGGTGGTGGGAGGCAGCGAAAGAGGCCACACAGATCTATGAAATGTATAGACTCTATATGTTTCATAGATCTGTGTGGCCTCTTTCGCTGCCTCCCTCCGCAAAATGTAGAGCACTGGGCGGAAGTGATTGAGTCGTTTTTCGTGTTGGCTTGATTTCTCATGAGACAGCCAAAGCCGGAAGCTCTATGTCAGTGAATTGGGCAGTGAGCGAACCTGGGAGCATCGGGAGCCTGAAGCAGCCCTGAGCGGGAGCTGGAGCCATGCGGAGTCGAGGCTCCTGAAGGTTTCCTCAAGGCGGGCCTGGCCCTGGCATTTGTGGAGCTCTTCCTTTGCCTCGGGGAGGATCTTTGGGGAGGGAAAGAGGGAGAGAGAGCTGCTAGGAGGGGGAAGAGTGCCCATTTCCGACGGCACACCTGATGATCGCTCACGGCACACTAGTGTGCCGTGGCACACCAGTTAGGAAACACTGCACGCAGGCATGAAAGAAGCTTTCCACAGGATGGTAGTACTACCAGGAGTCCCCTGGACAATGTTTTTGCAGACAGCCAATTCTCTCACACCAGAAGTGACTTGCAGTTTCTCAAGTTGCTCCTTGATGGGGAAAATAACAAATGTTATTTCACATTTGTTATTTGGTTTCTTTTTTTGTAATATATTTTATTGTGTGTTTTTTTTACATTGATGAGTAAAAAAAACAGGGGTAAGAGAGATATAAAACAAAGGGGGGGAAGCAGGATAAAGGAATGGATAGGAACATGAAATATAATGTTCGAAATATAATTGATGTAACTGAATATTACAAAAGGCATAATGAAAAAAAATTAGCAATATTATCGGTTGATGCAGAAAAAGCTTTTGATAATTTAAACTGGGATTTCTTCAAATTGGTACTAAAAGAGATGGATATAGGGCATTCGTTTACAAATGCAATTCAGATGATATACGAAGGACAGAAAGCTGATATCTGGATAAATGGACAACAAATGAAAAAAAAATTAAAATAGAAAAGGGAATGAGACAGGGGTGTCCATTATTTATTTATTTATTTATTTATTTATTTCAGGATTTTACCCCGCTCTTCTCAACCCCCGAGTGGGGGACTCAGAGCGGCTTACAGTACGGCACAATTCGATGCCACATCATACAGTATAAAACCCCAAAACCCCACAACAATTAAAATACATTAAAACAACATTAAAATACAATTCCATCAACAACATACACAGTCATTCCAAGTTAAAAACAATATTCACTCCATAAAAACATTGGCCCTCTTCATCCATTCCATTAAAATCCCGTCTAACATGCTGCTTAGTGCTGGTGTGCAAACGCCTGGTCCCAAAGCCAGGATTTTACCTTCTTCCTGAATGCCAGGAGGGATGAGGTGGATCGTTACCTCCATAGGGAGCGCATTCCACAGGCGGGGAGCCACCGCCGAGAAGGCCCTGTCCTCGTCCCCACCAACCGCATTTGAGAAGTCGGGCGGAAGCGAGAGCAGGGCCTCCCGGATGATCTTAGGTTACGGGTGGGACGTAGCGGCGATGCGTTCGGATAAGTAAGCTGGGCCGGAACCGTATAGAGCTTTAAAGGTCAAAACCAGCACTTTGAATTGAGCCCGGAATTGGACAGGCAGCCAGTGGAGCTGACACAACAGGGGGGGTGGTATGCTCCCTGTATGTAGCTCCCGTTAGTAATCTGGCTGCCGCCCGCTGGACTAATTGCAGTTTCCGAACCAATATTCATTTTCCGAACCAATATTCATTATCCCCACCAATATTCATTTTGGCATTGGAGATCCTACTTAATAATATAAGAGAGGATGTGTCGTGATGCAGATGCCAATTAAAGCCAAACCCAAGAGTAAAAGGAATAATAAAGAGTTTATTGTACAAGAAATGGGAATGGGACTAACAAAAACTAGCCTAACCGGTCAAAACCTAAAAGAAACTCACGGATAAGCCCCAAAAATTGCAGAATGAATGATCAGAAGCAAACTAAAGATGTCATCCGCGATGTCCTCAGAGGGTTGAGCCAATAACGTAGTCGTAAAAACCAGTCCGGAATCATGGGCAGGAGAAAGACTGAGAAAGGAGGAGACAATCCAAGGTCCACAGGAGCTAAATGCATGGGGACAACATTCATCGTAATCCCCCCAAAACACACTGTCAACCTCCCTCCATATATACAATACCATTCTTGCAGCTTGTGACACTCACAGAAAGTCCAGCGGAGTTCAAACCCCGCCTCAAGGAACACACGGCTGTAGCCGGACAGAAAACAGAACATTGTAACCCAAAACACCCACCTTTCCCAACTGCGGCAGCAGCATCTCAGCCCAAAAGGGCAGAGAAAAACCTCAACTCACGAGTACACTGGATCCGGAACACGATGCACAATCTCAGGATACCACACAGGATACAACACAAGCTACCAAGAACAACTCCTTGCTCGCCGCACGAACACTCCCCAAAAGCCCACATTAAATAGACCTAGAGATCAGACTCGCCCAAGAGGACAACTCCCCCGATTAGGCGATGCAGCTACTTCTCTCTGCAGCTGAAACCCTTTGTGAGTCACTCCAATATCCCCAGCATCTTTCAAAACTTAGCGTATCCCAACCATTCCCTGAGGTTTCAGAGGGCCATTCATTATCACTATCAAACCCCAGAAAAGTATCACTACTGGTGGCTGCATCACACACATCACACACTCCTTTACTCAGTAGCACTTTCGTCTGACGAGCTTCCCTCATCTCTGGGAAAACCCTCAAAGGACTCAGAGTCAGTAGGGGCCATAAGTATTTGCCGTACTCTCTTCCTTTGTGCCAAACTTTCCCTGCTGGAATCACTTGCAGCACTCTTTCTGCCTGCTCCAGGGTTTAGGTTACTCTCAGCCCCACCCAGTTCCATACTACACTCAGACGCTGTAGATTCAGCATCCTCCTCAGCCCTACTCATAGGCATAGCCGTGGCTCAATCACAACAGGATGAGAACTTAAAAGACTAAAAATAAGCAGAGACCTACAAGCTGAGAGCTTTTACAGACGACCTTATATGTACAGTAGAAGACCGTTAAATAATATAGAAAAGTGGATACAGAAAATAGAAATATTTGGTGCCGTATCAGGCTTCAAACAAACAAAGAGAAATCAAGGATATTAACAAAAATATATCCAAATCAATACAAGACAAATCAAAGGAAATGACAGGCTTACAAATAGTCAAAAATCAAGTTATTTGGTTTCTCATTTGTTCCCTTATGCTCAAAACCCGTCTATTATTTCTTTGACAGCCACAGTATGTTTTAAGTTTTCTCCGTGCATTTTAATTAAAGGGCTGAAGTGCTGTGCTATGTTTCATCCCTGGATTTTAATTAAAGGGTTAAGAAGATAACTGCTCGGCTTCTTTCCGCCAAACCTGTGGATTATTATGTTAGCAATTACCTCGGATTACTCATCCATTTTTTTAATATGGTGGGGGAATAATCTTTCTTGTTTTGTTTTGACGTATTTTGCTTCCTTATAATCATTGCATAATAGAAGCGAAAAAATTGCAATAAAGCATCTTATAACCCCTTCGGAATAGTTATTTTCTCAACTTGAAACACCTACAGAAATTAAGTATCAGAAAAGTCATGCAAAATATCGAACCAGTTCTCTGTGGTTGCATGCAATTTAAATAATCTATGCTTTATTATCTGCTGGCGTATATGCCCAGGGTTATCCAGGTGTCATAGTGGTCTCCTATTTTCATCCCTTTGCTTTCTTTTCCTCCCCTCATACTTTCCCCCTTTCTCTCTCTTCTTTCTTTCCTTTCTTTTCTTTCCCCTTCCTCCCTTACTCCATCTTTCCTTTGCTTTTCTCCTTCTTTTTCTCTCTCCCTTCTTACCTTCCTTCCAACTTTCCTTCTTTTCTCCTTCCTTCCTTCCTTCCTTCCTTCCTTCCTTCCTTCCTTCCTTCCTTCCTTCCTTCCTTCCTTCCTTCCTTCCTTCCTTCCTTCTGCTTTGTGTGTTGTGTGTATTTGTGTGTGTGTGTGTGTTTTGATTATTGCGTTTTATCTATGCTGTAACCTGCCTTGAGCTGTGAGGATACAGGCAGGCAACAAATACTATTGTTGTTGTTGTTCCCTTATTCCCCCTACCCTCCTGCCTTCCATTTTCCTTCTTTCCCTCCTCCCTTCATTCCGCTTTACCTTTTTGCTCTATCTCCCCTCCTCTCTCCTTCCTTCCATGTTCCCCTTCTTTTCTCTTCCTTCTGCTTCCCCATTTCTTTCTCTCCTCCCTCCTCTCCTCCTTCTTTCCACTTTCCCTTCTTTCCCCCTCTGCCTCTCATTTCTTTTGCTTTCCTTCTCTCGCATTCCTTCACTCCTTCCACTTTTTCTTTTTTCCCTCCCTCCCTTTCTCTCTCTCTCCTCCATCCCTCCCTCCCTCCTTCCTTCCTTCCCACTTGCCCTTCTTATCCCCTCTCTCCTTCTGCTTTCTCTTTTCTCTCTCTCTTCCCTTCCTCCTTCCTTCCACTTTCCCTTCTTTTCCTTTCCATGTTTCTTCTGCTTTCCTTTTTTCCTCTTTCCTCCTCCCTCTTCCTTTCACTTTTCCTTCTTCCCTGTCTCCCTATGCCTTCCTTCTGCTTTCCCTTTTTTCCTCTCTCTTTCCTCCCTCCACTTTTCCTTTTCCCTCCTCCTTCTCTCCCTTCAGCTTTCCCTTTTCCTCTCTTCCCCTTCCTTCTTCCACTTTCCTCCCCCTCTCCCCTCATTCCTTCTGCTTCCCTTATCTCTCGTCCTCCCTCCTTCCACTTTTCTTCTTTTCCCCTCCCTCCCTCCTGCTTTCCCTTTTCTCTCTCTGCTCCCTCCCTCCTTCCTTCCTCCCACTTGCCCTTCTTATCTCTCTCCGCTTTCTCTGTTCTCTATCTCTTCCCTTCCTCCTTCCTTCCACTTTCCTTCTTTTCCCTTTCCCCTTTCTTCTGTTTCTTTCCCTTTTTTTTCCCTCTCCCTCCCTCCCTCCTCTTTTCTACTTTCCCCTTCTTTTCCCCTCTCTCCCTCCATCCCTTCCTTCTGCTTCTCCCTTTTTCTCTCTCCCTCCCTCCTTTCCACTTTCCCTTCTTTCCTTCTCTCCCTCCATCCCTTCCTTCAGCTTTCCCTTTCTCTTCTCCTCCTTCCTTCCTTTCTTCCTTCCACTTGCCCTTCTTTCCCCCTACCTCGCTTCCTTCTGTTTCCCCTTTTCTCTCTCTCTTCCATTCCTCCTTCCTTCCACTTTCCCTTCTTTTCCCTTTTCCCTCTTCTGCTCTCAATTTTCCTTTTTGGTGTTTTCTAGATGTTGTTTGGTGACTTCTCTTTATATATCAGGTGCTAATTTTCCTTTTTGGTGTTTTCTAGATGTTGTTTGGTGACTTCTCTTTATATATCAGGTGCTAATTTTCCTTTTGGTGTTTTCTAGATGTTGTTTGGTGACTTCTCTTTATATATCAGGTGCTAATTTTCCTTTTTGGTGTTTTCTAGATGTTGTTTGGTGACTTCTCTTTATATATCAGGTGCTAATTTTCCTTTTGGTGTTTTCTAGATGTTGTTTGGTGACTTCTCTTTATATATCAGGTGCTAATTTTCCTTTTTGGTGTTTTCTAGATGTTGTTTGGTGACTTCTCTTTATATATCAGGTGCTAATTTTCCTTTTTGGTGTTTTCTAGATGTTGTTTGGTGACTTCTCTTTATATATCAGGTGCTAATTTTCCTTTTTGTTGTTTTCTAGATGTTGTTTGGTGACTTCTCTTTATATATCAGGTGCTAATTTTCCTTTTTGGTGTTTTCTAGATGTTGTTTGGTGACTTCTCTTTATATATCAGGTGCTAATTTTCCTTTTTGGTGTTTTCTAGATGTTGTTTGGTGACTTCTCTTTATATATCAGGTGCTAATTTTCCTTTTTGGTGTTTTCTAGATTTTGTTTGGTGACTTCTCTTTATATATCAGGTGCTAATTTTCCTTTTTGGTGTTTTCTAGATGTTGTTTGGTGACTTCTCTTTATATATCAGGTGCTAATTTTCCTTTTTGGTGTTTTCTAGATGTTGTTTGGTGACTTCTCTAGATGTTGTTTGGTGACTTCTATATATTTCCTTTTTGGTGTTTTCTAGATGTTGTTTGGTGATATCAGGTGCTAATTTTCCTTTTTGGTGTTTTCTAGATGTTGTTTGGTGACTTCTCTTTATATATCAGGTGCTAATTTTCCTTTTTGGTGTTTTCTAGATGTTGTTTGGTGACTTCTCTTTATATATCAGGTGCTAATTTTCCTTTTGGTGTTTTCTAGATGTTGTTTGGTGACTTCTCTTTATATATCAGGTGCTAATTTTCCTTTTTGGTGTTTTCTAGATGTTGTTTGGTGACTTCTTTTTATATATCAGGTGCTAATTTTCCTTTTTGGTGTTTTCTAGATGTTGTTTGGTGACTTCTCTTTATATATCAGGTGCTAATTTTCCTTTTTGGTGTTTTCTAGATGTTGTTTGGTGACTTCTCTTATATATCAGGTGCTAATTTTCCTTTTTGGTGTTTTTTCTAGATGTTGTTTGGTGACTTCTCTTTATATATCAGGTGCTAATTTTCCTTTTTGGTGTTTTCTAGATGTTGTTTGGTGACTTCTCTTTATATATCAGGTGCTAATTTTCCTTTTTGGTGTTTTCTAGATGTTGTTTGGTGACTTCTCTTTATATATCAGGTGCTAATTTTCCTTTTTGGTGTTTTCTAGATGTTGTTTGGTGACTTCTCTTTTATATATGGTCAGGTTTGGTGACTCTATATATCAGAGATGTTGTTTGGTGACTTCTCTTTATATATCAGGTGCTAATTTTCCTTTTTGGTGTTTTCTAGATGTTGTTTGGTGACTTCTCTTTATATATCAGGTGCTAATTTTCCTTTTTGGTGTTTTCTAGATTTTGTTTGGTGACTTCTCTTTATATATCAGGTGCTAATTTTCCCATTTGTTTTCTAGATGTTGTTTGGTGACTTCTCTTTATATATCAGGTGCTAATTTTCCTTTTTGGTGTTTTCTAGATGTTGTTTGGTGACTTCTCTTTATATATCAGGTGCTAATTTTCCGTTTTGGTGTTTTCTAGATTTTGTTTGGTGACTTCTCTTTATATATCAGGTGCTAATTTTCCCGTTTGGATGTTGTTTGGTGACTTCTCTTTATATATCAGGTGCTAATTTTCCTTTTTGGTGTTTTCTAGATTTTGTTTGGTGACTTCTCTTTATATATCAGGTGCTAATTTTCCCTTTTGGTGTTTTCTAGATGTTGTTTGGTGACTTCTCTTTATATATCAGGTGCTAATTTTCCTTTTTGGTGTTTTCTAGATGTTGTTTGGTGACTTCTTTTATATATCTTTATATATCAGGTGTTAATTTTCCTTTGTTTTCAGATTTTTTGTGTCTTTTTCCTTTTTCAATTTTTTGTTTTATTGGGATTTTTGGTTTCGTTTTTTGATTTTTATTCATTTTTTTTTTGTTGTTTGTGATTTTATTGTTCTTTATTATTTTTGTTTTTTTGTTTTTTTTTCTTTTTGGTTTTTATTGTTTCTTTTTTTGTTTTTTTTTTTATGTTTTCTTTTTTTAGTTTTTTTGTTTTTTTGTTCATTCTTTAGTTATTTTTGGTTTTTCTATTTTGATTTTCTTCTGTTTTTTTTGTTTTCTTTTTTGGATTTCTTTGGTTTTTTTTTGGTCTTTTCTTGGTGTATTTTCTTTTGTGTTTTTAATTTGTTTGATTTTTTTATGGTGTTTTTTTTGGTTTTTTTTTTTGGTATTTTTTGTATTCTATTTTCTTTGGTGTTTTGTGTTTTTGGTTTTTTATTTAGGTGCAATTTTCTTTGTTTTTTGATTTTTTTGTTCTTTTTATTATGTATTTTCTTTGTTTTATTTGTTTTGTTTTTATTGTTTTGTTTTTTCGTTTTTTTTTTTTTTTATGTTTATTTTCTTTGTTTTGTGTTTTTTATTACTTTTTCTTTTGGTGTTTTTTTTTTGGGTTCTTTTTTATCAGGTGCTTTTTTTTTTGATTTTTGTTTGTATTTTTTTTATATTCAGGTGCTAATTTTCCTTTGGTTTTTTGTTTGTTGTTCTTTATATATCAGGGCTAATTTTTTTTGGTTTTTATTTTTGTGCTTCTTTATATATCAGGTGCTAATTTTCTTTTTGGTTTTCGTTTTTTGGTGACTTCTTTTATATAAGGTGTATTTTTTCGTTTTCGTTTTTTGGTGTTTCTTTTATGTGTCTTTTTTGCTTTTTTTTGTTTTCTAGATGTTGTTTGTTCGTCTATTTTATTGTGTTTTT
>JARBWK010003029.1:0-13447 GCA_030556195.1 Anolis apletophallus | reverse complement strand
CGATTCCATTCAAAGGCTATGTCATATTGTATTCATCACAGAAGGGGCCCTTGGGGGGGATCTGCACGGGCACCTGTTCCCTCTGCAGCTTGCGCAAGAGACCGGGCCTGGGTCACGTGCCCGTGTTGTGTAGCCTCAGCTTTCGCACGCGGAGGGTATCTGTTGACTGTGCAATGCAAACCAAAAGGTCAGTGTTGCGCCGCTGGGCCAAGGTTCCACCTCGGTGACCGAATGACCCCCTGAAGGAAGGTGCACGCCGGGCCATCTGCTTTGCCTGGAGAGATACACAATATAAATCAATACATGGTTAGGTTTTCCGGATCGCTATAATAGTTATTATAAATTCGGATCTAATTTACTTTTGAAGCGATTTAAGGAACCCGGAAGTGTTTTTGCAAATCCGAAGCTGGGGCTGCCATTTTCGAAAAGGGCTCGGATCAGATTTCCGCCCTTCTAGAGTTGGATTCCCCTCATTGGCTGCGGATTGGACGCGGGATAACATCCCTCCGCATGAGATCTGGAGGAAACCCGCCTTTTCCCCAGATCTCATGCAGAGGGAAGAAATCCCGTGTCCAATCTGGGTTAAACACGCATGTCTGCCATTAATGAATCCATTCCGAAATTTCAGATTTTTTACAAATTAATTTTGAAAATTTTTCAGAAATTTTTGGAAGTCAATCATATTCGAAGCCCCAGCCCCCCCCACATCCGAAACGAGTTTTGAACTAGTTTTTTTAGATCAACCACCCCTATTAGATACATCTATATAAATAAAAATATAATGTTTGTGTGTGGGATTTACGTACCTTAAAAACCACTGGACAAATGGACACCAAATTTGGACACAAGACACCTCTCAGGCCAACGAGTGACCATCACTCGTAAAAACACAGCGGAAAGGACTTAAAGAGCCCAAAATGCAAAAAGATGCTACTGCGCATGTGCAAAAACGACTCCCCTGGCAAACAAAACACACAATAGCATATCCACGCTCTCTTCTGGACTACAGCTCCCAGCATCCCCTAGACCTTTAGGAGAGGAAGGTGATCCAAACGCGCTGCTTCCAAGCTGCAAGTTTTCTTCTCCTTGGATCTCTTTGAGAGCATCCCAGTCCTTGCAGATTTCCACTCTCCTATTCCTGGACTCCAACTCCCAGCAACCCCCAGGTAGATGGATGGATGGATAGATTAGATAGAAATAGGTAGGTAGATGGATCAGGATGACTGCTGGGAGTTGCAGTCTGAGAATAGGTAGAAAGGGGAGGAAGGGGAAGGGAAAGGAAATGAGGAGGAAGGGAAGAGGAAGGGAAGGAAGGAAGGAAGGAAAGGAGAGAAGGAAAGAAAAAATAAAAGGGAAGGAAGGAGAGAAAGTCGAAGGGAAGGTTGGCTACAGCAACGCGTGGCAGGGACCGCTAGTCACCAAGGAAAGCTGATGCCACAGACTTCTTTCTGTGAGTCCCAAAAGTGCCACAGTAACCCCGTGAGGACATTATAACCAAACATGGTATTTGAATCATACATTGCACATGGAATGCGTAGGCTGTCACAATGTTCTTGCATTCAATCCCTCTCTGAGAGGCCTGGGCCAACTTTGGCCCTCCTTTGGACTCCAACTCCCACCATTCCTAACCGCCTCAGGCCCTTTCCTTTTCCCTCTCAGCCACTTAAGCTTAAGGGGGAGGAAGGGGCCTGAGGCTGTGAGGAGTTCTGGGAATTGGAGTGCAAACCACCTGGAGGGAGGGCCGAAATGGGCCCAGGCCTGTTCTATGAGGTCCATCTTGTGCCAACTGCCAGCCCAGTTGCCGAAGGCGCCCTTTAACCTTTGTCCTGCTTGACCCTTTGCAGGGCACTCGGTGAAGCAGCTGCAGCTCAACTACTCCGACTTCTTCCCGGACTACTTCTCTCTGGCCGAAAAGCCCCCGGCCGAGTTCTGCCTCTCGCCGGACGGAAACACCGAGTCCATCTCAATTGATCTGCTGCAGAAGAAGGGTACGTACGTAGCGGGGGTCCGGGGGCCGCTTGGAAGGGAAGAACAAGGGTGGGCCACGTTCCCTCTCGACCCGTTTCCCTCTCTCTCTCTCTGTGCCACGCGTTCCTTTTCTCTCCTGCCTCTCCTTTTCTGGGGAGCATTGGAGGGCCGTCTTTCCTCCTGCCCCCAGCCTCCTTTGCCCGGGAATAACGGGTGGGCTTCCCTTGGGGAAGGGTGGTGGGCCCCCCTTGGGTCCTCGGGGGGGGGGGGGTCAGGTCTTGCTGGGAAATGAATGGAATGGGGACGGAGGAGCCAAGAGGCCCCCGGGTGGCTCTGCCCTGCTCTGCCAGTCTGTGCCAGGTTCCTTGTCTTTCCAGGCCTCGTCAAGGCGGTCAACATGGCAGTGGATCTGATTGTGGCCCATTTTGGGACCAGCCGGGACCCCGGTGTGAAGGTGAGCTAGCACTGAAACACCCCCCCCCCCCCAGCCTCCCTTCCCTTTGCCTTTGGCCTCCCTCTCTGCTCGGCCGGATTGTTTGTTTATTTGTTTGTTTATGGCATTTGCAGCCCACCTTTCCCAGCCTGGCTCAAGGTGGCTCACAGCGTTAGCCCATTGGCTGCTATGCATTCATAAAAATACAGTTAAAAATACTACCCGACATTATAAAAACATATATAACCCATTAAAAGATATGACCACTGGTGTCGCCCTGTTCAAAACCTCACCCCGCAGCATTGCCAAGCCATTCCGTGATCCTTCTTCCAATGTAGAGTTACTTATTCCGTGGCACTTCCGGGCGCTTGTTCGAAAAGCCCAGTTGCCTCAAGGTGCTCGGCATCCTTCAGTGGGGAGCAGGGGCGGTCTAAGGTTATTTTATATTTATTTATTTATTTATTTATTTATTTATTATTCGATCTTATATTCCGCTCCTCCCTGCAGGCTCGGGGCGGATCACAAACAACTATAAAAGATGCTGCGCATAGGACTTGCAGCTTTACATAGTATAAAAACGCAACATATAAACCGGTATACATTAAAATCAGAAATTGGTTTCTAAAACTCCAGGCATAACCCCTCAGGCGAGATTTGTTTGTCTGTTAGTCAAAGGCCATTTTAAACAAAACAGTCTTACAAGCTCTTCGAAAAGGGCCAAGCTCTGAAATTGCTCTGGAGGTATCAGGCAGCGAGTTCCACCATACTGGGGCCACCACAGAAAAGGCCCTCTGCCTAGTTGTGGATAGATGGCAGGAGCGGATTGGTGGAACCACTAGCAGATTTTGCTCTTCTGAACGTAGTGATCTCGGGAACGTGCGGGGCAAGGCGGTCCCTCAGATACACAGGCCCTAGACCGTGCAAGGCCTTAAAGGTAAGTACCAGCACCTTGAAGACAATTCCGGTACTCTATAGGAAGCCAGTGCAGTTGCCGGAGGATGGGAGTAATATGCTCCCTTACTGATGCTCCCACCAGCAAGCGAGCAGCGGCATTCTGCACCAGCTTGAGTCTCCGGATTGTCGACAAGGGAAGGCCAATGTAGAGGGCGTTACAGTAGTCCAATCTTGAGATGACCGTCGCTTGGATCACCGTGGCCAGGTCATCCCTGGACAGGTAGGGTGCCAGTCGCCTAGCCTGACGGAGATGGTAAAACGCTGTTTTGCTGACCGTGGAGACCTGGGTCTCCATGGTCAGCAAGGGGTCCAGTTTGACACCCAAGCTCTTGACAAGGGATGACGAGCTTAGTTGCTCGCCATCTAGGTAGGCAACCGGCACTCATCCAGCCCAGGGCTACCGGGCCACAAGATCTCCGTCTTCGACGGATTCACCTTCAGCCGGCTGGAACGCAGCCAGCCAGTCACGGCTTCAAGGCATCGGTGGAAATAATCGGGTAGGGTATCCGGCCTGCCGTCCATTCTCAGCAGAAGCTGGGTGTCATCCGCATACTGATAACACTCCAGACCAAAGTCGCGAACCAGCTGTGCCAGGGGGCGCATATATACGTTGAATAATAAGGGGGAGAGAATGGCCCCCTGGGGGACCCCACAGCTTAATGGGAGTCTCCCAGAGGCCTCCCCGCCCCCCTCCACACGCTGTCCCCGATCCCGGAGGAAGGAGGCCACCCACTTAAGGGCAGTCCCCCTTACCCCAGTCACGGCTAAACGGTGGGTCAACAAGGCGTGATCTACTGTATCGAACGCTGCTGTTAGATCTAACAAAACAAGCAGTGCTGACCCACCCTGGTCCAGCTGGCGGCGGGGAATTCTGTAATGGCGACAAGCACGGTCTCCGTCCCATGCCCAATACGGAAGCCGGACTGGAAGGGGTCGAGCCCAGCTGTGTCGTCTAGGAACCGCTGCAGCTGATCCGCTGCTGCCCTCTCAATTACCTTGCCTAAGAAAGGCAAATTAGACACAGGTCGGTAATTGGAGGGAGCCGAAGGGTCTAAATTCGGCTTCTTCAGCAGCGGTCTTACCATTGCCTCTTTCAGTCCCCCTGGGAACACTCCTTGCTCGAGCTGTTGATAATCTTTCCCAGGGGGCCACGTAGCCCCTCCCGGCAAGATCTAACCAGCCAGGAGGGGCACGGGTCGAGGGAGCAGGTAGTTGGTCTAGCTGCCGCCAGTATCCTATCGACAGCTGCTCGTCCAGCAGTTGGAAGCGGGTGAAGGTGGGCCCGCCCAGTGGCGGCGGAGTCTCGAGTTCACTCACTGTATCAAGGGTGGCTGGGATATCCCGGCGGAGGGTCGAGATTTTGTCGGCAAAAAGTTCTGAAAAACCTCAGCTGTTGGTGCCAAACCCTTATCATTTTAAGGACAGCCGGAATTGTAGTCAGGGACCGAATTATTCTAAAAAGTTGAGCTGGGCGTGAACTAGCCGACTCTATCAAGGAAGAATAGTGAACTTTTTTAGCGTCCTTGATAGCTTGCTCATAAACCTCTTTAAATTGTTTATAAGCCAATCTCGACGCTCCGTCGCGACAATCCCGCCACACGTCCTCTAACTGTCTCTTCCTCCGTTTCATCGCTCGTAGTTCCTCGGTGAACCAAGGTGAGCGATTTCTGCGAGGATGAGAGAGAGAGCGTCTGGGGGCGTCTCGTCTAAGGCAGCAGAAAGACGGATGTTCCAATGTTCCACTTGCCTGTCGACCGAGTCGCTGGGGAGTTCCAAATCCCTCAGAGCATTCAGGAACCTAATGGGTTCCATAAGTCTCTTCGGGCGAACCAAAATGGGTTCGGCACCCTTACCTTACCGAGTGGGAGAGCCATTTCAAGACGGACTTCCAGGACACTGTGGTCCGACCATGGAACCTCCGTTACAGAGGTTAGGATCACCTGAATTCCGGCCGCGAAGATCAAATCCATGGTAAGCAAACATTACTTTGGCGCCCCCCCTGTCTCCGCCCCCTCTCCCTTTGCTTCCGCTCCCTGCCTGCCCAATTGCGTCACATGACGTGTTTGCAGGCAGTGAAGGCAAAGCCTGTAAACACGTCAGCACTCCGTATTCGGCACGCAGGGGGCGGAGGCAAAGGGAGAGGTAAAGCCTCTGTCAGGGCTAGAATCTCTATGCCTGGGGCCAGAGACAGATCCCAGCCTGCCATGAGCCTACTACTTTCACCTGAGTTGCTGAGTCAGAGAGAGATGACTCAACCATGAACTTTGCTCTATTTCTTTGCAGTTGAATATACTGGGACTATGACCTTTGGTCTAGATAAGACTCTGGGGTATGATGTAATACCCAGGGAACTCTGGGTAATGCAAAGACTCACTGGGATTGCTGAGTCAGGATGCAACCCTCTCCAGGCATTGCATGGGGGAGGGATTAGTATATAAGGATTGTGGTGATGGGAAGCGGGTGCTTCAGCTTTATAGGTTTTGTGTCTTCAATAAACTACCACTGGAAGAAGCAGCAGTTCTGTAGCGTCTTTACTGGAAAGCATTGAAGTTCCTGACAGAAGCTGAAGCCCCTGAAACTTTCCCAGGAATGGAGAGGTTTATGCAAGAGGCGGAGGAATATGTGGAAAGCTGGGATTATGTTACTGGAGCAGTCCATGAAAGATGTACTTTGGAATGGGGTGGAATACTATGGATGAGGTTGGCCTCCTTGATCGGGTCGGAGAAACGGCGTCAGCATGGCGTCTCGGCTGCTC
The DNA here is from genome assembly GCA_030556195.1 of Anolis apletophallus. Classification (NCBI taxonomy): domain Eukaryota; kingdom Metazoa; phylum Chordata; class Lepidosauria; order Squamata; family Anolidae; genus Anolis; species Anolis apletophallus. The sequence goes on along the minus strand of JARBWK010003029.1, from coordinate 7,337 downwards.
CAGAGGGACATATTCTTCGTGAGGATCAGGGAAGCTTGTCATGTGGATCCAGTGCGACTCCAGGGTGCAGCTGGGCGGTGCACAGTAAGTCAGAGAGGCGACTCGGGAGTGAAACTACTGAGCCGAGTTCTCCCACGGAAGTGGAGGTGTTGGGATGCAAAGTTGCGGCTTTGGAGAAGACATTGCAGCGAATGTCCCAGCAGATGTTTAAGAACCAAGATTCTATGTGGGGGCCGCCTGAGGGAGGCGATTTTATTCTTGGATGGACAGTGAGAGGGTTGAAACCCATCCTAGATCTCCTTCGGGAGTGTGGGGGGTTGATGCCCAGTCAGGAGTTCCGCGAGGAGCAGCATATGGTGGTGCCAGGCTGAGAGTGGTGAATGAAGGGGTTTCAGTCCAGCCTAAAGCTGTAGGACTGGGAAGAGGTATTCAGGTGCCCAAGAGGGATGGATCTGGAGGATGGAGACCCCAGCCTGGTGCCCAGATGGTCGGAAGAGATGGAGCAGGAGAATGGAGACCCCAATTGGGGGTGATGTTCGTCAAGGAAGGAGCCGCTCCGTGTGGAGTTTGATGGTGAGGCATGTAAAGTGGCCTTTTTTGTGGTGGCAGTTGGCGATCACATGCAAGATTATGGACACTTGTACCCAAGTGAAGGCAGCAGAGTGCGTGCTGTGGGAGCTGTGCTTAAAGGAAGAGCTGCGGACTGGTACGTGCAGTGCCATGATCGACAAGATCCATGTTTGGGGACATTGAGAGGGTTTCTTCGGGCTGTGAAGAACAGATTTCGTGACCCACTGGAGAGAGTAAAGGCCAAAGAAGCTCTGAGGGGGTTAACGCAAGGCAATAAATCTGTAACGGAGTATGCGGAGGAGTTTATGAGCCTTGCGGGCAAGGTAGCGGAGTGGTCTCAAGCAACCCTCCTTGAACTATTTAAAGACGGATTATGATGAGAGTTGTTGGAGTGGTGCCTTCATCGTGGAGACCCTGGTGATGTCGATGGATGGATCCAATTGGCTGGTAACGTAGAAGGTATTCTGGCCCAAGTGCAACGGCGGAAGTCGGCAGTAGGACCTACGAGGCGATTTCGGCCAGGGTCAAGACGTGTAACCGGAAGCGAGAGCCAGCGGAGTAGTGTTAGCGGAAAGCCAACTGTGGGGAAAGGCTTGTGTTACATTTGCTCTAAGCCGGGACATTATTCCTTCCAATGTCATCTAAGAAAGTTACCGGATACCAAAAATGTGAAAGTTGCCCGAGGTGCCCTGGGTGAAAAAAAGATGGAGAGTGCGGATGGGGTGAGAAAAGGGGCCCCAAGTATTGTTTGTAAAATCGAATTGGAAAAAGAAAGGAAAATATCAAACGCATAAAGCATTGGTGGATTGTGGGTGTTCTGAAAACATTATGTGTCCTGGATTAGTTAAGGATTTGAAATGTGAAATTCAGGAATTACCAGCTCCTGTACATTTTGCCCAGTTGGATGGAACTTTTGTGGGAGGAGGGCCCTTTCCATTGGGAACGAAAGGGTTAAAGGGAAAGGTTGATACTTGGGAGGGGGAGCTGGATTGTGTAGTGGCTCCTGTTATGGAACATGAAATTATATTGGGATTGCCTTGGCTGAGACAGGCTGATCCAATCATAGATTGGAAAGCAGGTACGTTAGAGTGCCGGCCTGTGGCGAATGGTGGTGTGTATGTGAATGAAGAGAAGAAAGGAGGTGAGCCACAGATTCCTGAGGAATATATTGACTTAGCAGATGTGTTCAACCCTGTATTAGCCGACAATCTGCCCCCAGTCAGGAATGTACAGTGCAAGGTAGAACTGAAAGAAGGGGCAGTACTCCCTAAGCCAAAGATTTATCCTATGTCTGAGAAGGAGAAGGTTACGTTAAGGGAGCAGATAGATGATTATTTAAAGAAAGGGTACATCAAAGATCGGAATCCCCTATTGCAGCCCCTGTTCTCTTTAGGGAAAAGAAAGATGGGAAATTAAGGATGTGTATCGACTATAGGGGTCTTAATGCGATAAGTATCATTAATTGTTATCCATTGCCTTTAATCAAGGATCTATTAGGGCAATTGGGGAAAGGCAGGTATTTCACAAAGCTGGATATTATAAATGCCTTCCATATGGTGCGGGTGCGAGAATCGGACAGGTGGAAGACTGCTTTTTCGTGTCCCTTGGGGCTGTACGAATGGGTCGTCATGCCTTTTGGTTTGGCCGGGCCCCCCGGTATATTTATGCAGTTGATTAATGAGGTGCTGCACCCCCTTTTGTATAAGGGGGTGTATGTTTATTTAGACGACATTGTTGTGGTTTCACAAACCAAAGAGGCGCACGTGCAGTTAGTTCGGGAAGTATTGGAGAGATTGAGACAGGCCAGATTGTTTGTTAAGTTAAGTAAATGTGAATTTGGCAAGAGCGAAATTGACTTCCTGGGATATAAATTAGTAGAGAGGGTGTGTCCATGGATCCGGGTAAAGTGGCAGATGTGTTGGCTTGGGAAGCTCCTAAAACAAGGAGACAGTTGCAGGCTTTTTTGGGGATGGCTAACTTTTATCGGTCTTTTATTTCCGTTTGCTAATATTGTTTTGCCTCTTACAGAGTTGCTCAAGACAAAAGGTAAGGGTGAGGCTAGGAAGGTGAGGGCGCCTGGTGCCAGGTTGGGTTGGACTGTAGAGTGTCAAAAGGCTTTTGATTCTTTAAAGGTAGCTTTCACTAAAGGTCCTTTGCTTGTGCATCCAGATCCAGCAAAGCCCTTTGTGGTACAGAGTGATGCTTCCGCTTGGGCATATGGAGGAGCTTTGTTACAGAAGGACGAGGAAGGGTGTTGAAACCCTGTGCTAATTTCTCTAAGAAATTTGGGGAGCAGCAAAGGAATTGGCCAGTGTGGGAAAAGGAGGCGTTTGCTATTCGTTATGCTCTGCAGACGTGGAGACACTTTTTGGAGGGCAGTTCACCCGTTTGAAGTGTTAACTGATCATAAGAATTTGCAATTTCTTAGGGAGCCCCAGAAGTTGTCTCCTAAATTGTTACGATGGGCCCAGTATCTGGCTAGGTTAAATTTTGTGTTGAAGCATATAAAGGGTAAGGATGATGTGGTTGCTGATGCATTGTCGCGTTATCCTGCAGTGGGGCCAGATCCTCTTCCAAGTGTGGGGAGAGTGTTCACAAAGGACCAGTGGGGTCTGAGGGTGCAGACACGAGCACAAGCGAAGTTGGAAATAAAGCAGGAGGATGAGGAGCTGGAAGAGTGGGTAAAAGAGTTTCAGAGGTGTTATGAGAAGGATGATTGGTTGAAGGCCCATGAGTTGGAATGTAAAGGGTCAAGGGATTGTGGAAAGTTCGGGACAAATTGTATGTACCAGCGGAGTTAAGGAATAGGGTGTTGGAGTTGTTCCATGACCACAAGACAGCAGGGCATTGGGGATTTACTAAGACTTTCTTTGCAATCAAAGCCCGATATTGGTGGCCAGGAATGAGGACATCGGTAAAGAATTATGCGAGTAGTTGTGAGGCTTGTGCACGGGGGAAGCAACCTACTGCTAAGCCCCCAGGATTGATCAAGGTCGTGGCGACTCCGGTGCGCCCATGGAAACATATTAGTACCGACTTTGTGGGGGAGTTGCCCCTAGTAAAGGATATAGGTATATCTGGACTGTGCTGGACATGTTTTCAAAGCAAGCCCATTTTATACCGTTAACTGGCTTGCCTTCGGCAGAAAAATTGGCTAAGTTATATGTGCAACATATATACCGGTTACATGGGTGTCCAGAGCAGGTGCTTAGCGATAGAGGTGTGCAATTCACGGCGAAATTCTGGGATAGGTTCTTGGAAACCTTAGGAGCAGACCGGAAGTTGACAACTGCTTATCATCCCTGTTGTAATGGGGGAGTTGAGAGGACGCAGAAATCGTTGGGTAGTTATCTAAGAAATTTTGTAAATGCCCAGCAGAGTAATTGGGCAGACTTGTTGCCGTACGCTGAAGTGGCTTATAACGGATCTGTGCACTCATCTACAGGCAGGACTCCATTTTCCATTGTATTTGGCCAAGAGGTTGTTCCACTACCAGTTGGTATAGGAGTGCTGGAGGATGATAAGGAGAAATGGTACAATAGAGCTCGAGAAGAGTGGAAGGAGGTAACTGAGGCGTTGCATAAGGCACAGGGGTTGCACAAGCGATTTGGTGACAAAAACCGACAAGAAGGTGATGTGTATAAGGAAGGGGATTTGGTATGGTTATCCACTTAGAATTTAAAGTTGGGGTTACCTTCTCGAAAATTGGGGCCAAAGTATGTGGGACCATTCAGAGTGGCTGAGCGAGTGAATGAGGTGACGTACCGATTGATATTGCCAAGGGCCTTGAGGAAAATTTATTCTGTGTTTCATTGCAACTTGTTAAAACGATATGTTAACCCAATTATGCCAAAATTTTGAATGTTGCTTTGTCTTCCTCAGGGGGAGGAGGGGGAGGTGGAGGAAGGCGTTATGTCAGGGCTAGAATCTCTATGCCTGGGGCCAGAGACAGATCCCAGCCTGCCATGAGCCTACTACTTCCACCTGAGTTGCTGAGTCAGAGAGAGATGACTCAACCATGAACTTTGCTCTATTTCTTTGCAGTTGAATATACTGGGACTATGACCTTTGGTCTAGATAAGACTCTGGGGTATGATGTAATACCCAGGGAACTCTGGGTAATGCAAAGACTCACTGGGATTGCTGAGTCAGGATGCAACCCTCTCCAGGCATTGCATGGGGGAGGGATTAGTATATAAGGATTGTGGTGATGGGAAGCGGGTGCTTCAGCTTTATAGGTTTTGTGTCTTCAATAAACTACCACTGGAAGAAGCAGCAGTTCTGTAGCGTCTTTACTGGAAAGCATTGAAGTTCCTGACAGCCTCTCCCTTTGCCTCCGCCCCCTGCGTGCCGAATATGGACTGCTGACGTGACATGTTTACAGGCTTCGGCTCCACCGCCTGCAGGAGCTTCTGGGCATGCGTAGTGGCTCGGGAGCTCAACTTCAGCTCGAGGAGCCACTGTGCATGCGCCGAAAATATCCGCGCATGCCCAGAAGCTCCTGCAGGCGCTGAAGCCGGCGCAGCAGCAGGGAGGTTTGCGGTGGCACGGCGGTGCCCCATCCAAGATGGCGCCCTACGCAGCCACATAGTTTGCATATACGGTCGGACTGCCCCTGGTGCGGAGTGGATCTGCGCCCAGCATCCTTGTGCAGAGGGGTCGCCCCTCTGTCCTCCCTCCAACCCGGACCCGGCAGCCCTGGACTGGGACACACTGGAGGCTCTTTTTGACACCCCCCCCCCACCCGCAAGCGAGGCTGTGCCACTGTGATGAGAAGGTGGAAGACTATGCAATTCTACATCTCGAATGTGTGTTAGGGATGGCATTTAATTTAGTTGCATGACGTTCAATGACAAAAAAAAAGTTATTCTGTTCTAAAAGCAGAGAGATGCCGGAGGCACACACGGCGCCAAGGCCTCGCCAGGGCATCTGCTCTCAGAAGAATCAGGAGGGGAGATCACCAAGGGATCCCACCTGCTGGGAAGGGACTGGCACAGCCACCCACCTGAGCATAGGAAAGCCATTGGGTCCCTCTCCATAGGTGTGGCTTGAAGGCCCATCCACAAGTTCTGGCCCTGGTCCCTTTCCCCCAAGTGCTGCATGCTAGAAGCTCCCGCGCACGGGCCTGGGGGTTCTGTGGTGAGTCCCGGGGGATTCTGGGAGTAGCAGTCGGAAAAGAGGATCCTTCCCAGGCCCAGAAGGATCCCGGGTGCCACAAGCTCTCGTTCAGGAAAAGGCAACGGCAAAACCACTTCTGCTGGGCTAAGGAAATGCGATCAGATGATTAGTGCTGCTGGGACAGGTGATGGGCCACGTTGCCATGGTTCCATGCCCTTTTTGGGGGTCCCTCCGTGCAGGCCCTCAAGAGGAGAAGCCCCCTCCCGTGCCCCTTTCCCAGACCAGGGCATATTGGGGCAAACATGGAGAAGCTTAAGCGTGTCAGTGGGAACCCCCTGGATCCCTGGACTTCATCCTGTGGTCCACTCCTGGCGGTCACTCTGCTCTCCCTCTCTGTCCGCACTCCGGACAGGTCCATGTTTTCCAGTGAGGCTTGGCACCTTTCCGGGCCAGTGAGCCCCCCCCCTTCCTCTTAATTCCTGGAAAGACCTCAGGGCAGGGCAGCCTGACCTGGCCATTTGGCTTAAGCGGGAAGGGGGTGCTGAGTCTTGTTTATTTATAGTAATCCCGGGATTTACATCCCTCAACGACGCCAGCAAACACCGGCTGAGCCGCCCTTAACCCTTTGGGCCCGGCTCCTGCCGTCAGCCTGAGAGTCTGGGCACAGCATTGCCCGTTGGGGTCATCTCCTGATTATTCAGTGGGGGAAAGGTTCAAATAGGCATCCCAGGGGGCCCTGCGGCAGCCCCAGGGGATCCAAGCAGCCAGGGAGAGGGGCAGGGCGGCGCTTGTTGTTGTTGTTGCTGTTGTTGTTGTTGTTGTGTGCTGGCAAATAATTTCCACTTTATGGCAACTCTTAAGGTGACCCTACTGCAGGGTTTTCTTGGCCTAGCCCTTGTTCAGAGCAGCTTTGGCCTTGCCTCCCTCCGAGGCTGAGAGAGTGTGGCTTGCCCAGGATCTTCGCCCAGGGAGGGGTCTGCACGGCTGAGAAAGGATTGGTTCAGCAAAGAAACCACCCCAGAAAATGGAAGGAAACTTGGGGGAAGGGGCGGGTTATACATAAAGTATTATTATTATTATTGTTATTATTATTAGCTGTATCCCGCCACATGTTGCTGTGGCCAACCTTCCCTCCCTCTTTCTCTCCTCCTTCCTTTCTCTCCTTTCTTCCCTCTTTCCTTCCTTCCCTTTTTTTTCTTTTCCTTCTCTCCTTCCTTCCTTCTCTATCTATTCTTGGACTGCAACTCCCAGCAGTCCTCCTGATCCATCTACCTACCTACCTACTTACCTATTTCTATCTAATCCAGGGCTGTCCAACTTCTACCAGCCCAAGGGCTAGAATTCCGGTCTCTGATGACCTGGGGGGCCAAAGGGTCTGCCTCCACCCCTCCCCCGGCTCCGCCCCAAAAGGAGGAGGCAGCTGCGCAGGCCTGCACAGCTGCCTCCTCCTTTTGGGGCTTTTGCTTGTGTGCGCATGGGTAGATAGATTAGATAGATGGATGGATAGAGAGATGGATGGATAGATAGATAAGACAGATAGATGGGTAGATAGATGGATGGAGAGATGGATGGATAGGTAGGTAGATGGATGGATGGACAGATGGATGGATTGATAGATGGATAGATAGATAGATAGGTAGGTAGATGGA
>JARBWK010003028.1:0-13452 GCA_030556195.1 Anolis apletophallus | reverse complement strand
CCCAACTTATTTATTTATTTATTTATTTATTTAGAACTTTTACATTCCTTTCTCCTCTACTTCCATGGAGGGACTCAGAATGGCTAACAGCAAAATTCAATGCTATACAATAAATAACATCATAAAACAACACACACATAAATAAGTTCTAAAATATATTTTAAAAGACAACTCAACAAGTTAAAAACATCATCCAACTCAATCCAAATGTTGTAGCCAAATAACTCTTAGTCTATGCCACATCATCCATCATCTGTGAATGCCTGATTCCAAAACCAGGATTTTAGCTGCTTCCTGAAGGACAGGAGGGAGGGGGGCAGACCTAATCTCTCCGGGGAGAGAATTCCATAGCTGGGGCCACCACAGAGAAGGCCCTGTCTCTCATCCCCATGGTATGCCTGGTATGTGGCAGGTACTGGCTTGTTCAGTAGACTCTCCTCTACACTTCCACTTTGGCGGGAAGCCTTAGCATTGAACGGTTGTGTTGTTAAAGTGCAAAGTATGGGACCCTGCACAGATGGTCATCAATGCGACTTAAGCAACGTGCAGTCATTGAATTCTTGACAACAGAAGGTGTCACTCCAAAAAGAGATTCATCAAAGAATGCAACCTGTTTATGGTGAATGTGTTGATGTGAGTACTGTGCATTGATGGGCAAATAAGTTTAAAGGTGTTGAGATGGGAACATCTGACTTGTATGACAAACAAAGAGTTGAACGTCCTGTGACAGCAGCCACCGAGTTTCACAAGCAAAAGGTTGACAGATTGATTCAGGATGATTGTTGTATCACTCAGAGAGAAATTTCAAGCATAATCGGCATTTCACAATAACATGTGGTCACATTATTGCCTTGCTTGGCTATTGGAAGATCTGTGCACGTTGGGTACCCAGGATGCTGACACTGGTTGTGGAAACAGAGTGTCAATTTCTTCCGTGACAGCTTCAGAAAACTTGTTCATCGTTGGCAGAAATGTATCCAATTGTCTGGTGATTATGGGGAAAAGTGAATAGTGGTAGTTAAAGAGCACATTCTAAGGATTATTTCTGCGTTTGGTTTATTAAAATATACCAATAAACCCAAGTAATGAAGGTGGAGGAATTACTTTTCATTCAACCCTTGTATGTCTCCATCTACTAGAGCTACTTGGGTCCTCAAGATGTTGAACTTCAATTTCCAGAAGCCCAAGTCTAAATGGAAAATTAGGGATTCTAGAAGCTACAGTCAAATGACATCTAAATTTTGAAATTTCTACTTTCAAGGAAGGAAATGGAAAGCTCCTTTTTTCTCTTCCTCTTTTCCTTGTTTCGTTTGACTTATGTCAAACTTTCAAGGAGATGCTTCATTGGCCCCTAATTGAGCTTATAATTTTATAAGGTAAGTAAATTGGCAACTGTTTAGCTAATACAAGGCAGCCTCTCTGCCATACTCGAATGCAGTCTGAAATTGGGCAATTAGCAAGGCCAGATGTCCAGGCTATTTTATTACCTGCTCTTCTCTACATTTCCCCCAGAGAATTCAGCCAATATTAGTCAGCAGAAGCCTTGCTTGCAGGCACTCTAGGGAGGGGCAGATAATTAAATGAGGGGGATCCAAAACATGGCTACACCTATAAATTGCATTACTATATTCATTAAAAAAACAACACTTTGGGAGGACATGCCATATTTTATGTGAATTCTTGATTCTTTTTCTACACACCCCACTCCTGCAGCCTGAATATGTAATTTACAAGAAAGGGGACTTGAAGCCTTAAGTGCTTATGGGCTTTATTCAGCATGCTGTATTGATGGTCCCATTAAGATGATTCCATTTTAGACCCTCAAACGCATTAAAGGCATGACTTACTCACATCCATTTGGCTAATGATACCCTACTCCTCTGAAAGTAAATGACAGCTATTTACAGTAAATTATTCAATTAGATAGAGAGAGAAGTGCTGTGTTCATTTTATATTGTTTGACATAGCAGAAATAGAAGTGTGCAAGTATGCAGGTGGAGCATTTTAATCTTACAGAATCAACTGTTTAATCTACAGACGGAAAGTAAATATGCCACCCACATGTGGTTGTCAGCAAGCATCCAATTACCATAGGAAAGAGTGTGTAAGGCGCTGAAGTGTTATATGTTCGTTTTATTTGCAATTCCATTCTAACTATCCTACCGCCTTACCCGCCAACAGAACTAAAAAAATATTTAATGCTCATGCTTTTTGAAATTATGATCCCTTAAGTGCAAATAGATATTAAAACAGAATGATGCAACCCAACTTTTTAAAAACTAAGCGTTGTTTCCTTCTAGTACTTGTAAAGCCACTGGATCAAGTAAGAAAGTAACTACATAAATGTCATAATTACATCAGGATACCGAAAAGAGACCGCTTCAAGGAAATTACAATGACATGCCCAGGTTCACCCAAGATGATCTGCATTTGGATGTGTGTGTGTGTGTGTGTGTGTGTGTGTGCATATAGACACACAGGGTTAAATTTCCTACAGCACTAATGGCAAATAAAATGCTGATTTTCTCCTTTAACTAGGCAAGCTCCCCACTCACCTTGTTTACAAGTCAAACTATGCTTCTAGGAACACCATTGTACTTTTAAACAAGGTTTCTCGGGGCATCCACATTGATTTAGTACCTCATCATATGCAGGGACTTCATCATATGTATCTTCTAGGCATGAGAAAAAAGTTATGAAAATGAAATGATTCGTAAGAAATTCGTAAGAAATGCTACTTTTGAGTATTTCCGCACCTGGAACGCCAACCAGGACGTGGACTTTCTTTATAGAACTTCGGGGCCAGGATTTTCTTAAGTGTCGTTATTAGGTCGTAAGGGGGCACCCTCATTCTCTCTCACCACCCTCCCACCTCCCTTGCCAATAAGTATTATGGCAAGGCAAGCCCTAAACTCCTCCTTCTTTCGGCTGGAAGCCTGGAAAAAATGTAAACAGAGAGGTTTACTCAGAAGTAAATCTGCAAAGGAGGGCACTTTGGATGAAGTGCCCTCCTTTGTGGATTTACTTCTGAGTAAACCTTTCTGTTTACATTTTCCAGGCTTCCCTGCCTCCTGCCTGCCAGGATCTAAAGCATCAAAGAGTATTGGGGTGAGAAACCAACCTAATGTATAATAGAATGAATGCTACTGTAAGTGCCAAATATTATAAGTAATCCAACTGGTCATACCTACATTCCATGCACATGCAATAATACAGCAGTAATAACAATAACAAGAGGTAAAATTCAAACCGAAGTATTCTGACTGGTCCCTGCCTCATGCGGTGCAAACGGGCTCTTCTCTATTTAGCCCGGGAAAGCCAGCGTTTTCTGCTTGGGTGCACACACATACATATTCTTGGGGGGATTTGCTGCAGAATCCCGGGCTCATAGAGAAGATTCTGCAGCAAAATCCCCAAAGAATATGTATGTGTGTGCACCCAAGCAGAAAACGCTGGCTTTTCCCCGGCACAGAGAAGAGCCCGTTGCACTGCATGAGGAGGGACCAGTCAGAATACTTCGGTTTGAATTTTACCTCTTCTTATACCCATTGTTATTACTGCTGTATTATTGCATGTTCATGGAATGTAGGTATATGACCAGCCTGGACAATCTTGGGCCCTCGCTCCCTCGGGATCGGGGTGAGAGAGAGGCAGCGAGAGCGAGGGGGCTCCTCCTCCTTTTCTTTGCTGCTTCCAAGAATAGAATACCCCCTCCCTCCCTCCTTCCCTCCCTCCTTCCTATTTGGAGTCCCATCTAGAATTCAGTGTGATTTATTCAAGTTTTTGCCCTACAACTCCCAGAAATCCCAGCCAATTTACCAGCTGTTAGGATTTAAGAACATAAGAACATAAGAACAGCCATGCTGAATCGGACCTCAGCCCATCTAGTCCAGCATTCTGTATCACACAGTGGCCCACCAGTTGTACACGGGGATCTCGAGCAGAAGGGAGGGCAAAACCCTGACCTGCTCCCGACCCCCACAACCAGTACCCAGGGAAATCCTGCCTACCTCAACCAACTCCGAGGTGGCACTTGAATGTCTGGGAGTTGATTTCTGGGAGTTGTAGGCCAAAACCATCTGGAATGCGCATGCGCTGGCATACGAACTACTAACAAATTTCGTTAGTAATTAAGTTACATTTTAGAAATTTTGGAAAATTTTTGTAAGTCTTTTTATTACTAATCAAAAAAATCCCCCCATTAGATTTTCGACTTGCTATTTTTGGGTTCTAAACCATGCCTAGTATCTTCTCTTCACTGCTTGCAGGGAGTGCCCTGGAGTTCATCACGTGACACAGGGCTACTTCTGGCAGGATTTTGTGGGGCTTTGTGCCGGCAGTGTTGCAGCCCAGAGCCCAGATTAGTCAGTTGCACTCCCAATTCCTCATAGAAAAAAGCCAGAGGAGCGCAAGAGGAAGCAGGGGACAGCAGAGAAACATTGTGGGAATGGAGATTAAAAGCCCTAATGGGAGATAATAAAGCCTGACAACTCCCTCCACTGCCCCATGAGTATCCCACAATTCCCCCCACTGTCCCCCACTTTACCCCTACCCATCTCAGAAGGTCATTTGAGGGAAAATAATAAATAATAGTTAGTTATAGCCAAAAACATTTTTCATGAGCCCAGCTTACACATCCTGTATCAATAGATCTACAAGGCTATATGCTAATTGACTATTTGAGTTTTCTAATGTGCAACCTCTTCAGTCAGAGGAACTGCCCATTTAAGACCTCATCCCATGTGTGGCAGGAAAGCGGGGGAAAGCAGAGGGAACTGCCTTGCCCCATCCTGTCCCACCTTTCCCCATCTGTGGTGTTCCAGCCTAGTGGCCATAGACAGACACCGGAGGTTCAAGCTGATCAGGTCAGATCGGGGATGAGGGGTGGCCGGATGGGTACGGGTCTGCAGATGAAGAATTAGCCTGGGATGGTGGATGGTTACATGGGTATGGGCCTGAAGATGAGGGTATTGAAGACTCCATGGACGTCAGTTCTGAATTAGACAGTGAGAGGCCCAGCGACCTTGATTCCCACGAGAACTTCTCCACTCCCTTGTCAGACGAGCATTCCAAGGATAGGGAGGATCGAACTTCCCAGCATGATAGCATTGCACCTGGGGCCACTAATTAGCAGGAATTCAACAGGAGGGCTAGCATCAGATCCTCCCGGAAAGATTGGAGTTTGAGGAAAGGGGTGCATTTGAGGAAAGGGACTTGGGTCCTGGGTTTCAAGTTCATGAGGACCGCAGGAGCGGTTAGCTTTGCTTTGCAACTTTGCTTTCCATGGGATTTACGCCAGCTCACTTTACCTTCGTTTTGGACAGTTTTGGATTGCTTTTTGCTTCGGATTTGAATTGCCTTGCATCTTACTATCTTTGGACTATTCCTTATTCTAAATAAAAGTACATTTATTGCATCTGCCTGGTGTGTGTGATTTAGGGGAGGCGGCAGGGCTGTCCGCGACCTGAGGTGCAACACCATCTTCTGGGATGGCCAGAAGGCATCTAGCACTAGGATTTTTTTCATGTCAGGAGTGACTTGAGAAACTGCAGGTCACTTCTGGTGTTAGAGAATTGGCTGTATGCAAGGACATTGTCCAAGGGACACCTGGATATGTAATCATTCTGTAGGAGGCTTATCTCATGTCCCCATATGAGAAGCTAGAACTGACAGATAGGAGCTCACTCCACTCCCCATATTTGAACCGCCAAGTTTTCATTCAGTAGTCCTACATGATGGCGCAGGTGTTGGAGCAGAGAATGATGTGAGTTGTAATCCTCTGCTCAGCAGAAGTTGTATGTGGATGGACTGAGTATGTTCTAGCTGATTGGAAACATGTAGCTGTTCTCCCACACACAGGCGATGATGCGTAGGCAAGATAAACAGGCAGTCGTTCTTGCCAAAAATGGCAGGCATCTTTTATCTTTATTGTTCAGTTCCTTGCAAACACTTTAAACGAAAACATTCAGCAGCTTGCTTCAACAAAAACTTCCTTTAACTTTAGCTTCAAAACAGGCAAAGAATAAATAATAGCAAACACAGATATGACTTCGCTCTGTGTCAGGGCTAGAATCTCTATGCCTGGGGCCAGAGACAGATCCCAGCCTGCCATGAGCCTACTACTTTCACCTGAGTTGCTGAGTCAGAGAGAGATGACTCAACCATGAACTTTGCTCTATTTCTTTGCAGTTGAATATACTGGGACTATGACCTTTGGTCTAGATAAGACTCTGGGGTATGATGTAATACCCAGGGAACTCTGGGTAATGCAAAGACTCACTGGGATTGCTGAGTCAGGATGCAACCCTCTCCAGGCATTGCATGGGGGAGGGATTAGTATATAAGGATTGTGGTGATGGGAAGCGGGTGCTTCAGCTTTATAGGTTTTGTGTCTTCAATAAACTACCACTGGAAGAAGCAGCAGTTCTGTAGCATCTTTACTGGAAAGCATTGAAGTTCCTGACAGAAGCTGAAGCCCCTGAAACTTTCCCAGGAATGGAGAGGTTTATGCAAGAGGCGACTCGGGGGAGTGAAACTACTGAGTTGAGTTCTCCCACGGAAGTGGAGGTGTTGGGATGTAAAGTTGCGGCTTTGGAGAAGACATTGCAGCGAATGTCCCAGCAGATGTTTAAGAACCAAGATTCTATGTGGGGGCCGCCTGAGGGAGGCGATTTTACGCGTTATTCTTGGATGGACAGTGAGAGGGTTGAAACCCATCCTAGATCTCCTTCGGGAGTGTGGGGGTTGATGCCCAGTCAGGAGTTCCGCGAGGAGCAGCATATGGTGGTGCCAGGCTGAGAGTGGTGAATGAAGGGGTTTCAGTCCAGCCTAAAGCTGTAGGACTGGGAAGAGGTATTCAGGTGCCCAAGAGGGATGGATCTGGAGGATGGAGATCCCAGACTGGTGCCCAGATGCCTAGAAGGGATGGATTTGGAGACCCCAGCCTGGTGCCCAGATGCCCGGAAGAGATGGAGTAGGAGAATGGAGACCCCAATGTGTTTGTCCAAGAAGGAGCAGTTTGATGGTGAGGCATGTAAAGTGGCCTTTTTGTGACCCACTGGAAGATTATGGACACTTGTAAAGTGAAGGCCAGAAGCTGTGCTTAAAGAAGAGCTCTGAGGGTGCCATGATCGACAGGATCCATGTTTGGGGACATTGAGAGGGTTTCTTCGGGCTGTGAAGAACTGTAACTGGAGTAAAGGCCAAAGAAGCTCTGATTAACGCAATAAATCTGTAACGGAGTATGCGGAGGAGTTTATGAGCCTTGTGGGCAAGGTAGCGGAGTGGTCTCAAGCAACCCTCCTTGAACTATTTAAAGACGGATTACGATGAGAGTTGTTGGAGTGGTGCCTTCATCGTGGAGACCCTGGTGATGTCGATGGATGGATTCAATTGGCTGGTAACGTAGAAGGTATTCTGGCCCAAGTGCAACGGCGGAAGTCAGCAGTAGGACCTACGAGGCGGTTTCGGCCAGGGTCAAGACGTGTAACCGGAAGCGAGAGCCAGCGGAGTAGTGTTAGCGGAAAGCCAACTGTGGGGAAAGGCTTGTGTTACATTTGCTCTAAGCCGACATTATTCCTTCCAATGTCATCTAAGAAAGTTACTGGATACCAAAAATGTGAAAGTTGCCTGAGGTGCCCTGGGTGAAAAGATGGAGAGTGCGGATGGGGTGAGAAAAGGGGCCCCAAGTATTGTTTGTAAAATCGAATTGGAAAAGAAAGGAAAATATCAAACGCATAAAGCATTGGTGGATTGCGGGTGTTCTGAAAACATTATGTGTCCTGGATTAGTTAAGGATTTGAAATGTGAAATTCAGGAATTACCAGCTCCTGTACATTTTGCCCAGTTGGATGGAACTTTTGTGGGAGGAGGGCCCTTTCCATTGGGAACGAAAGGGTTAAAGGGAAAGGTTGATACTTGGGAGGGGGAGCTGGATTGTGTAGTGGCTCCTGTTATGGAACATGAAATTATATTGGGATTGCCTTGGCTGAGACAGGCTGATCCAATCATAGATTGGAAAGCAGGTACGTTAGAGTGCCGGCCTGTGGCGAATGGTGGTGTGTGTGTGAATGAAGAGAAGAAAGGAGGTGAGCCACAGATTCCTGAGGAATATATTGACTTAGCAGATGTGTTCAACCCGGTATTAGCCGACAATCTGCCCCCAGTCAGGAATGTACAGTGCAAGGTAGAACTGAAAGAAGGGGCAGTACTCCCTAAGCCAAAGATTTATCCTATGTCTGAGAAGGAGAAGGTTACGTTAAGGGAGCAGATAGATGATTATTTAAAGAAAGGGTACATCCAAACATCCGAATCCCCTATTGCAGCCCCTGTTCTCTTTAGGGAAAAGAAAGATGGGAAATTAAGGTTGTGTATCGACTATAGGGGTCTAAATGCGATAAGTACCATTAATTGTTATCCATTGCCTTTAATCAAGGATCTATTAGGGCAATTGGGGAAAGGCAGGTATTTCACAAAGCTGGATATTATAAATGCCTTCCATATGGTGCGGGTGCGAGAATCGGACAGGTGGAAGACTGCTTTTTCATGTCCCTTGGGGCTGTACGAATGGGTCGTCATGCCTTTTGGTTTGGCCGGGGCCCCCGGTATATTTATGCAGTTGATAAATGAGGTGCTGCACCCCCCTTTTGTATAAGGGGGTGTATGTTTATTTAGACGACATTGTTGTGGTTTCACAAACCAAAGAGGCGCACGTGCAGTTAGTTCGGGAAGTATTGGAGAGATTGAGACAGGCCAGACTGTTTGTTAAGTTAAGTAAATGTGAATTTAGCAAGAGCGAAATTGACTTCCTGGGATATAGAATTAGTAGAGAGGGTGTGTCCATGGATCCGGGTAAAGTGGCAGATGTATTGGCTTGGGAAGCTCCTAAAACAAGGAGACAGTTACAGGCTTTTTTTGGGGATGGCTAACTTTTATCGGTCTTTTATTTCCGGATTTGCTAATATTGTTTTGCCTCTTACAGAGTTGCTCAAGACAAAAGGTAAGGGTGAGGCTAGGAAGGTGAGGGCGCCTGGTGCCAGGTTAGGTTGGACTGTAGAGTGTCAAAAGGCTTTTGATTCTTTAAAGGTAGCTTTCACTAAAGGTCCTTTGCTTGTGCATCCAGATCCAGCAAAACCCTTTGTGGTACAGAGTGATGCTTCCGCTTGGGCATATGGAGGAGCTTTGTAACAGAGGGACGAGGAAGGGGTGTTGAAACCCTGTGCTTATTTCTCTAAGAAGTTTGGGGAGCAGCAAAGGAATTGGCCAGTGTGGGAAAAGGAGGCGTTTGCTATTCGTTATGCTCTGCAGACGTGGAGACACTTTTGGAGGGGGCAGTTCACCCGTTTGAAGTGTTAACTGATCATAAGAATTTGCAATTTCTTAGGGAGCCCCAGAAGTTGTCTCCTAAATTGTTACGATGGGCCCAGTATCTGGCTAGGTTTAATTTTGTGTTGAAGCATATAAAGGGTAAGGATAATGTGGTTGCTGATGCATTGTCGCGTTATCCTGCAGTGGGGCCAGATCCTCTTCCAAGTGTGGGGGGAGAGTGTTCACAAAGGACCAGTGGGGTCTGAGGGTGCAGACACGAGCACAAGCGAAGTTGGAAATAAAGCAGGAGGATGAGGAGCTGGAAGAGTGGGTAAAAGAGTTTCAGAGGTGTTATGAGAAGGATGATTGGTTGAAGGCCCATGAGTTGGAATGTAAAAGGGTCAAGGGATTGTGGATAGTTCGGGAGAAATTGTATGTACCAGCGGAATTAAGGAATAGGGTGTTGGAGTTGTTCCATGACCACAAGACAGCAGGGCATTGGGGATTTACTAAGACTTTCTTTGCAATCAAAACCCGATATTGGTGGCCAGGAATGAGGACATCGGTAAAGAATTATGTGAGTAGTTGTGAGGCTTGTGCACGGGGGAAGGTACCTACTGCTAAGCCCCCAGGATTGATCCAGGTGGTGGCTACTCCGGTGCGGCCATGGACACATATTAGTACCGACTTTGTGGGGGAGTTGCCCCCTAGTAAAGGATATAGGTATATCTGGACTGTGCTGGACATGTTTTCAAAGCAAGCCCATTTTATACCGTTAACTGGCTTGCCTTCGGCAGAAAAATTGGCTAAGTTATATGTGCAGCATATATACCGGTTACATGGGTGTCCAGAGCAGGTGCTTAGCGATAGAGGTGTGCAATTCACGGTGAAATTCCGTGGTAGGTTCTTGGAAACCTTAGGAGCAGACCGGAAGTTGACAACTGCTTATCATCCCTGTTGTAATGGGGGAGTTGAGAGGATGCAGACATCGTTGGGTAGTTATCTAAGAATTTTTGTAAATGCCCAGCAGAGTAATTGGGCAGACTTGTTGCCTTACGCTGAAGTGGCTTATAACGGATCTGTGCACTCATCTACAGGCAGGACTCCATTTTCAATTGTATTTGGCCAAGAGGTTGTTCCACTACCAGTTGGTATAGGAGTGCTGGAGGATGATAAGGAGAAATGGTACAATAGAGCTCGAGAAGAATGGAAGGAGGTAACTGAGGCGTTGCATAAGGCACAGGGGTTGCACAAGCGATTTGGTGACAAAAACCGACAAGAAGGTGATGTGTATAAGGAAGGGGATTTGGTATGGCTATCCACTCAGAATTTAAAGTTGGGGTTACCTTCTCGAAAAATTGGGCCCAAAGTATGTGGGACCATTCAGAGTGGCTGAGCGAGTGAATGAGGTGACGTACCGATTGACATTGCCAAGGGCCTTGAGGAAAATTTATCCTGTGTTTCATTGCAACTTGTTAAAATGATATGTTAACCCAATTATGCCAAAAGTTTGAATGTCTTCCTCAGGGGGAGGAGGAGAAGGGGGAGGAAGGCGTTATGTCAGGGCTAGAATCTCTATGCCTGGGGCCAGAGACAGATCCCAGCCTGCCATGAGCCTACTACTTTCACCTGAGTTGCTGAGTCAGAGAGAGATGACTCAACCATGAACTTTGCTCTATTTCTTTGCAGTTGAATATACTGGGACTATGACCTTTGGTCTAGATAAGACTCTGGGGTATGATGTAATACCCAGGGAACTCTGGGTAATGCAAAGACTCACTGGGATTGCTGAGTCAGGATGCAACCCTCTCCATGCAATGCCTGGAGAGGGTTTAGTATATAAGGATTGTGGTGATGGGAAGCAGGTGCTTCAGCTTTATAGGTTTTGTGTCTTCAATAAACTACCACTGGAAGAAGCAGCAGTTCTGTAGCGTCTTTACTGGAAAGCATTGAAGTTCCTGACACTCTGCTTCTTCCGCTCAGAAGCTAACTTACAGTTTAAGCAAAACAATGAAGTCTTATACAGCTTTACATGGTCCTTAAACTGTTGCTTCTACCAGCTCTTTTCCCAAGAAACAGATTTACATAACTGCTTCTTTCAGCTCTCTTTCCTCAGAAGCAGATTTACATAGCTGCTTCCTTCAGCTCTCTTTCCTCAGAAACAGATCTCTATGGCTGCTTCCTTCAGCTCTCTTTCCTCAGAAACAGATCTCCATGGCTGCTTCCTTCAGCTCTCTTACTCTGATATGAGCCACATTAATCCAGAAACATTCCCAGCTTCTCTTAACCTGGCATGGGCTGCATTGCTCCAGAAGCATACCAAGCTTCTCTTGCCCTGGCATGGGCAGTATTACTCCAGAAGCATACCAAGCTTCTCTAGCCCTGGCATGGGCAGGCAGGACCCTTTAGAAACATACTCAGCTTCTTTTGTCTCGGTATAAATAGGCAACAAACACAGTGAGCAATATGGGGAAATTATAGTCCCAAACTCCACCCACTCAATTAACCCAGGTGAGCCAGGTTAATCAACTGTACTCAGGGCTTGCACCTAGCTGTAAAACTAGACAGACTAGAACTTTCTTGCACTCAAGTATACAGCAACATAAACCTCATTTACTCACAAGTATACCCAAGTAACCAAACACTCCTTTCTTTTTCATTACCTGGATTTCTACAAATCCCACCACTACCAGCACAAGGGCTTAACCCATTCTGTCACCAGGGGCCCTAGCACCAGGATGATTGTGTCATTATTAATAGTACGAATAAAACATAATCCTCCCCATACTTATTTCAGCTGGTTGGGTGCTCTTGTCTGTTTCATCATCCACAGAGAGCTCTTTCTAGATTTTTGTTTTACCAATAGTAGATGTGAGATGAATAATAATATATAGAATAATATACATATTTCTTGAAAAAGCACAAACGCAAAGCAACGTGTATATGATTTTATACATGCAAAATATATGCCTTTTCATCTTTCTCATAATCAGCCATCATTACATTTGAAAGTAATGCAATATTTTCCACAGGCATACACACACACACACACACACACACACACACACACCTCCTCTGTAAATAACAATAGGCCTAAATACCCTAAAACCACCAGATCCTCCAATCCTAGAAGCTAAGCAGGGCATCCCCGGTTAGTATTTGAATGGTAGATCAATGAATACCAAATGCTGTAGCTATCTTTCAGCGAAAGGAAAGCATCTGAGAGCATTTCTGCCTAAGAAAACCCTATGAAATTCAATGGATTGCCATAACATATATAATATTGATAATGCTGTAATGTAATGCAATCTCTCTCTCTCTCTCTCTCTCTCTCTCTCTCTGTGGCATTACTTTGTGAACAAAGATACTTTAGGAAAGACACATCCCACCATTTCTACAAGCGTGTTGATGCTTTTTTTCGAGGTTGGATGTGTCCTTCGAGCCTATGCAATGGATTTTTCTGGTGGAGCTCAGTGTGCACAGAACTGGCCTCACCCTTTAAACCAGGGGTGCTCACACTTTTTCAGCATGCGAGCTACTCTTAAAGCAACCAAGTCCAAAAGATCTACCTGCCTCCGCCACCATGCGCTCCCGCCGCTTCTTGCCACTGCGCGTGCTCCTGCTGCTGTCTTCCGCCCGCGCAGCACTTCTTCCGCCTGCAGGGCATTGCAGGAAGGAGAAAGCACGAGGTGGGGTATCCAGAGGGAGCGCTCCGCCCTGCCTGTCTCGCCGGCAACGGAAGCTGCACAGCTGCTTCTGGACGAGAGAGAGGCCGGGCGCTCCCTCCAGAGGTCCCGCCTAATGCTTCCTTCTTCCTGCAATGCCCCGCAGGCTAAAGAAGCACCGCGAGAGTGGAAGCACGCATGCATGCAGGGTGTGCACGCACATGGCAGGAGCGCCCCATCTGGCTGGTGAGGCCCAAGATCACCTGGAAGAGGGCCAAAATCTACTAGTAGCTCCCGAGCTACCTAATGAGCACCCTGCTTTAAAACCAAGTCTGCTGGGGCCCAGCAAGCTTGGACGGTGGCAGTGAGGTCCTTAAGTCATAGGTTTGATTTGAGTTTCTTCTCTAGATGGTTGACCTTACAGGGTTAGAAAAACACCATCTGCCTGGGTTTGAAATTAGAGTTTTTCTTCTTTAGGATG